>CM060892.1:82774826-83057326 GCA_030762935.1 Hymenopus coronatus | reverse complement strand
TTCAGTTGAGGCATTTAATCATGCCAATATAATACGCAGTGGTTTATTTTTTTAAGGAAATATTAAACCACCTTTATAACGCACGTACCCCACCCTCTTACTTGATTGTAGCTCTTAACTTAATAATGGCTTTATGCTCCCCCCCCCCACTCTCTTTCGCTCCTAACCTGAAACCAAACTACTAGGTTATTCAATAAGTCATGGACATAGTTTTATTTCTCGACAGACCTTCGTTGAGAATAAACTAAACTTTACAGAGCATATCTTCAGACATTCCTTTATAACATCACTAAGTTTCATTTTTTTCCGACAAATGCCTGTGATGAAATTTACTTTTTAAATGGCGGATGCTCGTAAAACTCTCACAAAGCACGAGGTACTGTTTGCGATACTGGAGCTTATTTCAAACATTCTCAAATACTTACAAAATGTTTATGGGTATCAAGCACTGTCAGTCGTTGGTTTAGCAAAGTGTCTGAAGCAGAACGAGGTAGAGCAAGACTGTTAGATCTCCCACGCTCGAGAAAGCGAGACCAGCTGAATGCTATTAAACCAAATTAGCATAAATTGTCTTATTAGTTGCTTCCATGTAAGTAGAAGGGAAACAAGGGAATACACTGGGTTAGTGAGGTGTTCAAATCTTTTAAAAGCTATGTGAAAAACAATTGATAATCGATTTCCTTTGCATGACCAGTAGTAAAACAAGAGAGAGAGAAAACGAAATATGACTTCCCGTTTTAGAACACTTTAAATGGTTTAAAATTGAACATATCGGAAACTGTTAACTCTACAAAAATTATAATTTTAACAAAATCTACATTTTTTGTGTAGTAGGTAAGTTTTTGTGTATCTCTAACGGCTTATCAATTATACAAAAGTAATCAGAATTAAGACGTATTTAGAGGTTATTTCCAGAAATTTATGATATTTTAATCAAAATTGTTACAGCCGTTTTGAGAACATTAAAATGTTCGAACTCTGTAAAGGATAGTTGGGATTGGGGGATTATCCTGAAAATCTTCGTGTCGCATCCTTGAAAGAAACTGATCTTAAATACTGACTTTTCTTTCTTCAGGTATTCTGTCCACAGATTCACACATAGCCACATTCTCTACCAATTATATAGTAGTAATATTTATTATTAGGTTTACAATAATACGATATTTGCGTCACACAGTCGCATGGGTTGGGTGACCGTACATGTTATCTAAAAATACTTGAATTTCAAATATTACCTTTATATACACACGCTCGCGTGCTACAACTGAACCTCAGAACAATAAACGAAAGAACACTCTGATATCACACACACACACACACACACACACACTTGCACTTACAACTACACCCACGTATTCATACGTATAGATTACTCAAACACCAAATTAGTCTATACAATATTTACACCAATATTTTACCTCTTAGTGCACGAACTTCCATTAAGTGTATACCCAGACTTGGCCAGTTTTGGCTGTTTAGAATCAAATCCCAGAATGCTGTCCAGAAATTTGATTCTTCTTCGGTAAAATAAGTGACCATAATTTTCTGTACTTTGTCTTAAAAATAAACGAACAAAAATGAAAAAACAAAGAAAAACATATAATATCTGCTCTATTTCACAACTTCGAAGTGAGTTTCTAAAGTTGCCTTCAGAATGAAGTTGTCATACCAGAAATATTTGCTAACACTTGAAACATTTTCAAATCAATTTTACAGTTCTAATAAAATATGCCAACAATATAAACGGTGATCGCCATTAAGTATTCAACGTATACTGAAACCTAGAGGACATTAGAAAAGCACCTATTATGTAACATACTAGTACATGTAGAGAAAGTAAAATATATAATTCTGTAAAAAGGGGTCCTGAAAACATATATTTTCGGTGAAATTCTGTATCGAATTTTTGGGTGGAATAAAATACCTTTTCTATCTCTTGTGTGCGTTGAGCATACGTGTTGGAGAAAGCAAAAAAGAGGAGCTGATGTATTGGACTTGATGCTAATTCTGAATACCAGAAATTCGGACGTTTTCGATTATGTTTTCTAATCCATGCTCATGTGGCACTGCAATGCTTTTTCCACCGCATGGAGCTGCTGCTGGGGAAATTTAATTTGTATGTATGAGGGAGAGAGGAAGCTCGGTTGTTTACATGAGTGGTTTGCAGCGGGTATAATAACGATACCATTGCGGCGAAGAAGGTCGCTCACCTTTCCATACCTTTATAAGTGCTTAAATTCTGAGAGACTTTGGGGAACGGTTAAACACCTACCTCGTTGTTTTACCAGGGCATTGTGCATGATAGCGGTTTACTGTGGGCCTTAATACGGTGGTACATCCTGCATTGTGCTTCAAACAATAGTGAGCTGCCGGAATTCAGTTTCATCAAACATTTCATTTGCAAGCCCAGTGTTTAGTTTCAATTGCAAATTGTTCTCCCTCCCACAGTTTGCCTCTATTGTACCAGCAAAATGCTGTTTGTGCGTAAGAGGTAGATATGTATATCTGCTTTTAGCAGATTTATTGTCTTTACGTAAGCTATTGGTAATTAAATGATTCATGGGGAATGAGTGAAAGGAAAGCTTGTCTTCGGGTTTAAACTTTCAGTTAACCGAGCAAAAACCAAGCATACAGGAGGGGCAGAGCAACACCTCGCATATCTGTTATGAAATACGTTTAAAACAACAAAACAAATATTTACATGCCTTGCTGCCACTTAGTGGCATTTTAGCCAGTACATTGCTTACAGTCATCTGAGGCATACAAAGCTAAGGGATAGCTGTTTTTAGAAGAAATAATATTTAAAATTTTGTTCCAGATGTATAAAAGCTATGTATAATAAAGGAAATAATTTAAATACATTTTAATATTTACAACTAATAATAATATTAATTCATGTATTTCGGGTTTCACAGTGTACATACTCTTTTCCTTCACCTAAGACTAACTTAACATTGTGTTATCACTTTGTTTTCTCTTGGATCACAAATCTTCCTCATTTTTTCAAACCATCATTGCCCCTTTAATTTCTTCTATCCAGTGATATGTGGTCTTCTTTTTCTCCATCTTCATGGTGTCATCCACTCCATTTTAGGGTGAGGGGATAATCTATAATACCAGTACTACTACACCTAATAATAATAACAATAATAATTATAACATTAACAACAATTTGAAGCTTTCTCGGTGAGGAAGATTTCAAAACTCCAACCTTTTGGACCATCTTAAATCTGTGTTCTTCAGCAGGGAAGAAATATTGGAATTTTATGACTCCAGTTTAACTGATTTGTTTTTGCGTAAAATTATTATTGATAAAAATAATAATACTTTAAAATTATTCAATTTTAATTATTCATTAATTAGATCTTTAAAAGAAAAAGAATGGAAATGTCCATCTTCAACTTTTTCTTTAAATGCATAACTTCTGATTGTGTGTCCATTAGGAAAATTAGGAATCCCTATCGTCAGTAATTAAAATCACTATACTGAACAGATATCGGTAAATGCTTCAGCTGTCCTGGAGACTCGTCTGCTCTGCTTCGTATGGCAAGAGAAAATACAGGCGTATGTTGTAATGACTTACCCCTTCACGTCTCGTCCCGTGTTTCTTCCCCTTATACTACGTCTGCCAGTCTTGCTATTTCCATCTGAGAAGACAGGCTACATTACATTGCGAACAGAATCGAGTTTTATCTCAAGAAGTCCTTTTTAAGGCGTAACAATAGGCTAGAATGCAAACAGCCAACATATTAGAAATCAACTCTTCGTTACATATAGATGTAAAATAAAAGTTTTCTTCGTCAATTTATTGAGCTACGCAGCTAGCCCCTGAGTATCAGGATGACATAACGACAGGGAAAACGGAAGACTAAAAATGCTGTGATTACCTCATGCACCAACTTTATACCGAAATTTAATAATGCCACCTTAGGTCTTTAGCAGCAGCAGAAAATGGAATTCCAATGGTCGCTCTCCCGGAGAAGGCTTATATTTAGGTCCCAAATGTGACGAACTTCCGGTTCCAGGTTCATAATGAGTTCAGCAAGACGACATTAAGCATACATATAGGTAATTTCCGTCGTTAATGTAAAGCAGTAGCAGTAACATATTTATAATGTTGACATTCTCTTTTATTACTTTACACATTTAATCTCCTACTCATGTTTCTTTATTTGCAATCACAACAATATTTATCCTTCCGATTCAAATACCTTTAGGAATATTTTGGCGCACGTAAATCCTCAGTTTTGCTCACAGTAACAGCAGCTAAAGCGCGCGTGGACTATGACAGACCGGAGAACGTCGTTAGTCGATTTTAATTTTCTCTACACGTACTATGTACTTATTGTATAGAGAAGGTATGGCACTCCAGCCAAAAATTCGATATCGAGATTTCACCGGAAATATATGTTTTAGGGTCCCCTGTATCCAAAAAAAGCATTTTCAGAAAAAGGTCCGTATGTGTGTCCGTGAACACGATAACTCCAAAACGAAAAGTCCGTAAAATACCAAGCTTGGTATATAAATTCATTATCTTCCAGAGATGCGACACGAAGATTTTGAGAAAAATCCCTCCCACCCCAAACTACATTTTACACGGAACTTTTTTCGAAAATTTTTATTTTCTCAAAAATGGCTCTAACGATTTTGTTTAAAATATCGTATATTAAAGATACTTACCTGACAAACAAATGTGATTGGCGATTAATAAAATCTCTGGCAATTAGTAAAATCTCTGTTAAAGAAGGACTGATTGATCAGAGATTTTTCTGAACACCTCTTTATTCTGGATGAAATTTTCTAAATCTTGCATAACTGGAAAACTGTAAGAGATAACCAAAAACTTATTAAACAAAAATGTCAACTCCTGGCCACGCAAAGAAACGGATTTCAACCCCATAGCAGCCACATTTTAAAACATTTGATTGTCGGTATAGCCTAGTGTATTCCCTTATTTCCTTTATACTTATAAGGAACTAAGTAATAATATCTCAATTAGCATGAAGTAGATAGAAAAATAAGCTTATTGACAATGATTTGTTACAGAGATGTAGAGATTCCATGTTGCACTGTTGTCAAATCCATTTCTGGAATCAGTTGACAAACGTTCACTGATGCTTGATTAACGTTTATGCAAGGAAAAATCAAGTTAATCAGAAATTAACTGATTGGTAATTAGGAGATATATTTAATTTCCTGCAACTTGGCATGCAAATATCAATTAAGCATGTAACTTGGAAACTTTTCACTCTGCTTAGTGAACCGAGAAAGTCAGACAAGCCTATTTAGAAAAGAGAAGAAAGTTCTTAAATGCTTTCCATTTCGCCTCAATCGTCAACCCTTTAGGAAAGGGGAGAACGAACTAAAGGGTAGTACATATAATACTACTACCACATTAAGTAGTTTGTAAGCAACATGCAGGTGTTCAGAAGGCTATTCTCTTACGCAGTTTCCACAGAGAATTAGAAGGAATAGCAGGCAGGAAAAGGTCGAACGACGTTGCCAGAAATTTTAACCACTTCGCTATAAACACAGGCAGTCGTCGTCGGCACCTGCTACAAGTGTTGGTGTTATTATTACGTCATCAAGCCCGGCGATTCATTGGAGAGGCTGTGTAACAGTGGCTCAAGAAAAACTAAGAAGCAGCTAAAGGAAAAAAAAATTGGGTGTGTATGCATGCATGTGACTTTTTCTACTCATTACTCTTAAACAACTTTACAAAAACTACTACTACTATCTACTTTATGTTAATCGAGGTATATTTTCATTATGCAATACATTTCTTTGTGGTCATAAGAAAGACGAGTGCAGAACGTAAAGCGACAGTCAGGTTTTTACAAGCGGATCGCTTTGCGATGGCTTTGAAATTATATGCAATTTGAAGAAAAACAAACAACGATTTCTATTTGGGAAAAATATAAGTATTTCATAACTAGCAATTAACATAAAGTATATAAAAATAGCAAACATAAAAAATTATACTGTCATAAATTTTACATTATTATGAGACCTAAATTTTATGAACAGTCTGTTTAAAAGAACTTAACGTATATATAATTTGTCATAAAATATTTAAATGCTTTTATTTGGTATCTTTATATCCGTTTTTAACAAATCGAAAATAAGGACCGTGTATAGAGATAGTTTGAAAATAAAAACGAAATCTACAACTCCTTGTAATAGATAATGTATGGTAACTATGTTTTTGTGGCAACAGCAGTTATAGAAGTACTCTTGATCACCAATTTGTATTGAGAAATACAATAAAGCCTGAGCTTTATTCATCTGCTAAGTTCCTATCTGTTATTTTTTTCTTGTCTTCGTGTCTTGTAAAGGAATTTGAGAGAAATGACGTTGCAACCTACTTTTAAATAGTGAAAATGTCCTGAAGATGGCATTAATGGCATTCTTTTGGTGTAGTGCTATAAATTTAAATACATATTTGGTTTGCGTTTATGATGTAGGCAAAATATTTATATTTTAAATATGCTTTTAAAGATTGTACTACATTTGCCATGTTGGACTGTGAATTCTACATGACTTTACAGTGAAAGTAGCTAAATTCCTCACAAGTGATAACATAAACATGTTTTAAATAATGCTATAATTCCTAACACTTGAATTATGGAAGTATTCTTAACTCATTCAAAGGGACAGATTTTCTCTACAAATTTGTATTGCTGTTAAGGATGGCACCTTCTGTCTCCTCCAGGCACGTGTTTTTTTTTTCATTTAAAAATCTTATGTGCTCCACTTATGTGGCTTTCTCTATATCTCTATAACAATTTACTCTCAAACTTTTTCTTCTTCTATCCACTTCATGCAAATTGAGATAAACATTATTAATTGCTTCCTTGTAGTTAATGGAAATAAGGGAATGTACTAGGTTAAAGCGCTAGTCAAATCGTTAAAATCTGGTTGTTTTGTGATTAAAATTCATTTCTTTGCATGGCCAGGATTTGACAAAATCCCTTCTGAGAAAAGTTTCAAGTATTTTAAAACTGAATCTTATATACATATAGAATATGTGTGATACAGTGATGGACATTTTTTGTGTTAATTTTTCTGTATAGTAACTTTTCGTCTATCTCTCACTGTTTACAAGTTTTGCAAAGAATGAGGTCTTCAGAGTCTATTCCTAGAAAACTCAAGATAAAGAATTTATTTTCATGTTAATATCTTTAATATTCAATACGTTAATCAAAACCCTTGCAACCATTTTATGGAAAATAAAATCTTGCAAATTTTTCCTCACGCTTCCTTGGAAGATACTAAACATAAATACCAAGCTTTACAGACACACGGGCATACACGCACGCATGCATGCACACACCAACCTTTTTCTAAAAATGCTTTGTTTACCAAGTAGAGAATATAAAAAGAAAGAATAAAAATTAAGTGAATGTTAACAACATATGCTTAATTCGTTGTAGGTTCAAGAATAACGGAATGCACTAGACTAACCTGGTTGCTAAACGCTGACTTTGAAATCCCGCTCTATAGATAAATAAATCAACAAATAAATAAAAAAGAAAAATTCGATAGGTTTTATTAATGTGACTTTGTCTAGCTGTTCTACATACAAACTATTCCTACAAAATACTATTATTTTATACCATGCTTCAAGATAAACATTAGCAGAAATGGTATTATTACTTGCTTCCTTGTAAGCGGAGGGAATGTAAAGGGATACACTAGGCTGAAAGCGATACTAAATATTTTAAAAACTGGTCGCTAATGTGAAACAATGTAAGTACGGTTCGCTTTGCATAGCCAGAATAGTATAACAGAAGAGGGTTTTGCCATTTCAGAAAGTGTTTTAACATAGACGGCGTTGGATTATACCAAGTAGAGACGAAAATATGTTGATTCTAGACGCTTCATATTGGATAGTAAGGTTGTACTCACTTCTTAAGGGTCTTAAATATACAAAGTGGTTCACCTGTTTCTTATCACCTTTGGAGATAGGCAACACTCCATACTCTGAATGTAATATAGTCAAAATTAATGTGCTTGTCGGCCATTTGTTAACCATGCAAATCTAGTCTACTCTTCATCGGAAAATACACCTTAGCAGCAATAGTTACGCCCCTTCCAAAAACATGCGCTTAATAACTTCTATTAAGTACATATATCAATAGGATCGCTGTCATACGTTTTACAAGTAAATTATAATGAATGTAAGCTAAATGAACGGCTTAAGCTACAAAAAGTGGCCCACAACAGTTATAAAGAAAAACTACCTCCAAAAAGAAAATTCCATAAAAATCATAAAATATACCAATGAATATAAAATAGAGCGGAGAGGGAGACATGTGTGACACTATACCTACAAGTTTTAACGCAGCAAGCGGGTGCAATGATTATAGCTCACTCACATTCCCTCATTTCCTCCAGCGTGTCAGCGGTTCGAGTACCACAGTCTGCGTCCCCTTTTTTCTACTTTATGTATGATCCATCGAGGTGCAAATTTTGTTCAGTGTTTCTCACTAATAATTTGAGGAGTAAACAAAAGGTATACGAATGAAGAACAAACGACAGTTCATTTTACATGTTCCTGAGGCTTTGATCCTTAATTTTCTTTCTAATATTTTGAAAAAGACCATTCACCGAGACTTTAAATAATAACTATTTTTTTCAAAACGTATAAAATTAATAAAAACAATTTCAAAATATTAGAACACCTAGCATGTTATCGATTGTTTTTCGTAGTTAGAAAATGTTCTCTGCAAAATTTTGGCAGCTGGAACCCTCGGTGGGTTAGCGAATACTACCGGAAGACACTTTAGGTATAGACATGCCCAATTAGATACAAATGCGCGAAGTAAATATTTAGGCATGTGCTATACTTACAGCTAAGGCTATCTCATATGAATCTCTCAGCACGCTTAGGCACACTCAGTCGGTCGTGAACTCGCCATGTATTTCCAGGCCTGTATGGAAATCGATTTCCAGCAAGACGAAAACCTACACACAACACTTTTCGGAATGCTGAACGACATTTACGTAAAAGAACAGCATTTAAAGGGACAGATCCTATTATAGAAGCACCAATTACCTCTGGACACAATGAACATATAGTTTTAGACGCTGTCCTAAACAATCCCCACATTAGCACGCGGGCACTGGCACAAGACACAAACATCAGTAGGTAATCAGTTATGCGAATACTGCATAACAATACATTTCACCCTTACTGCTTGCAGCTACACCAGGAGCTCCATGGTCGTGACTTTGAAGCTGGAGTAGATTTCAGCCAGTGGGTATTACGCAGTTTGAACCGTGATGCAATCTTTTTATCCAAAGTTCACTTTTCATTGAATCGCGGCTTCACAACAATGGTACTGTGAATCGCCACAACATGCATTACTGGAGTGTCGATAACCCTCATTGCGTAAGACAGACATATTTTCAATACCGTTAGGGAATTAATATATGGTGTGGTATTTTTGGAGGTCATCTAATCGGGCCACATATTTTTATAGGCCACCTCACGGGAGCAAGCTACCTTCACTCCCTCCAAAACGATCCACCATTGTAGGAACATGTGCCATTAAATGAAAGATTATGAATGTGGTTTCAGCGAGTTGGTGCTCCACCGCACCAGTCCAGGATCGTCGTAAATTATCTTCACGGCACAAATCCTCAAAGATGGATAGGTAGGCGAGGACCTGTCTCGTGACCCGCCAGATCTCCTGATCTTACGCCACTTGATTACTTTCTATGGGGTCATTTAAAACAGTGTACAGCCAACGGCCATATAGCCTTAATCATCTTTAGTAATTAATCGGGGAGGCCTGCAGGTCCGTCACATCCCAGATGTTACTACTTGCTAGGTTGTCATTGCAACATCGCGCAAACTCTGAATCAACGAAGACGGGTATCATTTCGAACAGCTGCAGCGCTAAATGAAAAAGTTTCATCACTAAGGTTCAAGTCGGAGACAATTTATCTAGTGGATATTGAGAAGTTTATTAAGTTATGGGAATTAAATCTAATTTTCTTTTCAACTGAAAGTATTGGTGAATACCTGTGTATTTGGCACAGTTGGTTTTTGTCCGCCCAGGTATTTTGTATTTGGAAATAACATAAAAATGAGTCTGCTTCTGTAGTATTATCTGAAATACCTATGTTAGTTTTAGAACATTGTAATAATACCTGCATATTTAGAGGAAACTAAATGAATATACCTTAGAATGTTCATTTTCACTTGTATTGCTATAACTGAACTAATTAAGTTAGAATAAATAAATAAAACAACTATAAAAGAAACAAATAAGCAAGTTAAAAATGTTCCGATATCCCATCTAGCTTTGTGTCAAAACAGGAAGAAAGAAAGCGGGGTAAAAACTTGTTAACGTTCTGGTAAATTTCGAACCTGAATCGAGCATCTTGGAACTCATGCAAACAACGCGCGTTAATCAAATACGCTACTCTTCAGCTGTTACTTGCAGTGCCAAAGTCTATAATGTTAGTATAAAGAAGATGGGTCTTGGGAACGATGTTTTCAGGTTAGACTGTAATCTGCGGGTTGCATAAAACCAGAGAATAAGGTACTGGTAAACCTCCTTGAATAATGAAATCAGGTACAGTTTTAACTACTTTAACTATGCGATATTTTACAGGGTGCAATTTATGATTTTATTTATAACTTCGCAAGTATTTATACAAGTTAAATGAAACTTCATACGTATATTTTAGCTAAAAACAGTGTAAACAGAAACAATACAGAAATGTGGAGCTTTGAAAATTTACTCATAATGTACTTTAATGAACGAAGACAAGAGTGTTGGTAAGGTTATACCGAAGACCCTGCAGTTACCAAGTAGTTCACCTACTTTGTCAATATGATCCACAGAAGTTGTACGTTCTCTAATACCACGAGAGTCACAGCTGATTGAGTGAAATGTTGAGCAAGTTGGAGTTACTCAGAGAGACAGCACAGTGTGTCTCGTAGTTATCACCTCATAACCTTGTTTGTGTGCGAGTTGCCGCAGCCGATAGCACTAAACCTCATCCCTAACAGTTTCAGAAGCCATCCACACTTCCTGTCTTGGGTGTGAGAGCCGGCCTTGTTAGCGTTTTAACGATAATCGTTAAAGCATTACGATTCTTGCGAGCAAAATAGCCATAAGCGTTGTGTGCTAATGGCCCGACAGAATGTGGCAGGCGAGACTAATTGTTATTGTATTACCAACCTCCCAGCGCTAAATAGTACCAACTAAGAAGCAGTAGCTGTTTCGTGCGAATAAAATCTCCCTGCACCTCTTCCAACTGCTGCTGCACAAGGAAGGAAATGCCGATAAATTCAATTCAGTAGCCATGGAGTTTTAAAATGCAAAAATTCTCATCGCCAGAGCTTGCATAACATGAAACAAATGTTTACGTTTTTCTCTTTAAAATAGCTCAGTTAACTTTGAACAAAAGTTTTTTTATTTTCTTAATTCTACCTTATTTTCTGTATACCATCCGCTTTTAACGGCCGGAAGAAGGAAGAAAACCTCTCGTGTGTTCCATTCACATAACTTTTTTTTTTATTATCGTTTCTTTTATATAGACCCCTTTAACATCTAAGGTCATAATGGGGGCTTTGCATTAGAAACAACTCATTGAAATGGAAATGGCGTGTTATTTATGGCCGCTCTTTAACTACTGTGGTTCTCAGCGTCCCATTCTAAATTGGGCGTGAAAAATCGCTTAATTTTTCTCAGAGGCCTCTCTATCAGGCTTGAGGTTCTTTTACGTGCTGTAAATCTACGACACGGGACCAACGGCTTTACTTCCCTTCCGAAGGAAGCCATGCTAAGGATTTTTATGCCCAAAAAATCCATCGTCTTCCGCTGGGTTTGAACCCGTGACCTTAGGTATATGAAGTTAGCATGGTAACCATTACACCGCGGAGGGCGACAAACAAACAAAAAAAAAACAACTCATTGTTGGGGTTTTAAATCGTTTTTGTTTTCCTCACACACACAAACACACACATGCACATATTCTCTCTTACATACATACTTCGATACTCTGTGGGAGATAGGGAATAATTCTAGTTAAAGAAAAAGTCTCGCCCCAGCCGGGAATCGAACCCGGGACCTCCGGTTGAGATACATAACTTTTTCTGCCTGTTCTACAAACTTATTACAAAAGACTATTCTGTGTTCTAATTCATGCTAATGGAGAAAAAAATTAGTAGAATGACGTTTTTGTTTAGTTCCTTATAAGTAGAAACAAAATATGGGAATACATAGAAGCAGTGGTCAAATATGCAATTGTCAATGAAACTGGCTTCTTCCCATAGTCAGGAGTAAAACAAACATGGACGACTACTCGTTTGAGAAAAGTATAAGTATTTTAAGACTGAAAATATGACAAGGAAAATCCCGAAAACGGTAACAAAAATTGCATTAATTTGTATTGTTTAACAAGATCCACGTTTTTTGTTAAGTAAGTTTTAGTCTATCTCCTACGATTTACCAGTTAAACAAAAATCATTCAGAATGAACACGAATTCAGATACTTTTCCCAAGAAATTCTAGATATACATTCTATTTACCAAATTAAAATCATTATTATGCGGTATTTTATTCAAACTCGTTTGAGCCATTTACGAGAAATTAAAAGTAAACGATTGTTCGGGAAGGGTTCTTGGAAATCTTATGTGAACTTCTTGGGAGATACTAACTTAAACACCAAAGTTTCGTTTTTGATTAATGCTACCCATGACACATACACATACAGGCCCACACGCTGAACTTCTTATAAAAATCTGATGCGTTCCATTCACATGACTTTCTCTACATCGCTGTAACAAATTATTGTTAAAAAGCATATTCTTCTTTCTACTTTATGATAATCGAGATAAACATTAACAATATAATTAAGACATAATTGTCCTAATTACTTGCTTACTTGTAAGTAGGAGGAAAAAAAGGGAATATAGCAGACTAAAATGATAGTCAAACCTTTTAAAAGTTGGTTGCCATGTGGATAAAATCCGTTTGCATTGTCAGCAGTTGATAAATTCTCGTATGTGTAAACTTTGTTCTATTTTAAAATTGAATGCAGTAACGAGGAATATAAAAGGTGGGCAATTCTACGAAAAAGATTATATGACATAAATTGTGTGTTTCAACGAGATCTAGATGTTTTGTTTACAAAGTTTTTGTCCACCTCTTACGGTTTATTAATTATTCAAAATTCAGCAAAATTCATCCAGAATATAGAGTATTTTAGAGGATATTAGCAGAAAAATCAAGATATACATTATATATGGTATCTTAATAAAAACATTTAGAGCATGTGTTTATAAACTCACGGACACACCCACACACACGGGCCTTTTTCTAAAATGCTTTTTTTGGATTCAGGGAACCTTTAAACATCTATTTCCGCTGAAATCACGGCATCGAATTTTTGGGTAGAATGCAATAAACGCTATTCATTATGTAGATGGTACGTGTAGAGAAGTTAAAATTTCTTTTCTTGATTCAGGGGACCTCAAAACATTTATCCAGTGAAATTTCCGTATGAAATTTTGAACGGAATACAATATCTTCTCTATCTACAATATACATATACATATGTGATAGAGAAAGTAAAATCTGATACGCACATGGCTTTTTCTATTCTCTATCGTTTATTAGAGGGTATACAAGGTATTTTACGAAGTTGTTTTTATCTACATCATTTTAACTGAAATAAAGCTTTGCAGAAATAACTACATTACAGATTTTCGTTATGCCACGTGGCCCAATAGCCCCATGTTTAGTATGTGGAACTATTTCTTCCTGGTTAAATGAATTGCAATACTCAATTTAAACGAGGTGATCTTTGTTTTACCTTTCTTGCAATCAGCGGAGACGGTGAGCGGGTCACGTCTTTGGGAAGGGTAAAACGAAGGTAGCCGGTTCCCATGGCCGTGCTCGCTAGTCTCGCTTTGGTGCTTCGTGGCGCAGGGGATCGTGGGTTGAAGTCCCACCTTGAGCATGAGTGTTTAAATGGTTGTGAAATGTGTATATGGGTGTGTGTATTGAAAGAAAACAGCAAAACGGTAATCAAACAGAAAACGAAGTAAATATTATGAAAATGCAAAAAGGGGAAAAGGGTATACAGCGCCGAATTTCGGAACTGTATTAAAAAAAATAAAAAAAAAAGGTGCGCACGGAAGCTTTTCATTAGCGAGTTTTAATTTGAAATAGGCTCTTTGAGTTCTGCAACTCTTTTCACGCACGTAGTAGTATCTGCGCACGTCCGCAGTACGTCAGTTGGGCCGCCTGGTACATACAAAAGAAGTAACGACATTCAATTGTTTAAGAACTGGACTTTAAATATAGTGGGCATACTCCGTGAATGCAATTTCCAGAAACAAGTTAATGTCGACGGGACTTAACAAGAATTACAGAGTATTGAGTGGATCTAAGAATTAGATATTGGATGCCACTGAAATGGCCAAAAGCTTATAAGCTTGGAATAAATTGTGTATTTTCAAGAGATCTAAAACTTTTGTGCGGTGTGTTTTTGTCTATCACGTAGGTAAAGCTTACATTTTACAAACTATTATATAAGATTACTTTTAATGAACATTTAGAATATAAATTTTATTTAGATGAAAATATCTTTCATCATCTTCCTGCAGAGTGTTAGGTCTAGTGGCCTGTTATGGTGTCATTCTATCTCTTGGTCGGACGGCCCAAAAGCCTTCTTCCTTGTCTGTAATTTAATATTTGATGCAGGCATAATTTTAGTATATGATATTCATTCAATATTCTTCAATGCAAAAGTTTGGGATGGAAATATTTGCTATAAGATCTTCGTGTTGCATCTTTTAGTGATACTAAATATGGTTACCAAGTTTAGTCTTTGTAAAACTGTCTATGTTTTTTACAGACACAAATATGGAATTTTTTCTAAAAATGCATTCTTTATATTTATTAAAAGGTTTTAATACATGTAAAGCCGGTGAGATAACGATTTGATTTTTTTTTGAAATTCAGTTCTTCTCCTATCTAGTGTACGTTGTAGAAAAAGTAAACATTAAGATAAGTTTTGCTTTTTTGCGTAATCTATTCTTCACACAGCTTTTATTGCCATTGACGTTTTCTTTGGCAGTACTAAGGGAATTTTATAAGTTTTCTGAAGTATCGATAAAGTTTCCTGTGTGCCTCTGTGAATATATTGATTTCTCAAAGTGTTCTTCTTTAATTTAGCATAAACTCATTTTGTGTTGCATACCTATTCTCAGAGCCAATCTTTTGTTTGTTTCAGTAAAACTCCAACGGAGCCGATGGTGACGCCGTAACGTAAATGATTCTCATTCACAAGATCGCGGGTCAAAACCCTCACTGATCGAGTTTGTTTTGTGGCTTTCCTCTGCTGCTAGGTACATTTTGGAGTGATTAACGTTATTCGAGAAGTTTCCTATCATGCCTTTCATCTGTATACTATATTTTGTTTTTGTCACCTCCCAGTGGGTTGATCACTTATCCTGGTTATGATATGATCTAGAGTTTGCTTGGTCTTCGACAGGCTACCGACCCAAAACATTAGCACGTAAATCGTTGGAGGTGCAATTAATACAAAGAAGAGAGCAGTCTGAGAAAGAAAAATCACATCCGACACACACCCATTAGCATACGAACAAAAGAGCAATAGGTGAGTGGTGAAAAAGAAGGAGTGCTTAAACATTTCACCTGGATGGCTGAAGTATATATCGCAACGACGATCCACACAAGCCGCTGGAAAAGTTGGTCTCCTATTGGTTTGATGTCAAACGTCTGGCGTTCAAACTTTAACCTATAAATATAGGCCGGTACCAGGTTCAAGAGCGAAGAAAAAGGGTAAAGTAAGACAAACTTTAAGTGGAGTTTTTTTTTTTTTTTCAATTAAACCGTAGGAAACAATTTGGAAAGGAGCGTTACACTTAAGTATTCAATGATATAGCCTGGATTTGAACCATGTTTCTTCCGGTATCCGTCCGGTTGCTCTTACCACTGAGCTACCACATGCCGAATTGACATGCGAATTAACTAGGGTATTGAATGTCATGTCGGCGTGTTGCCATGATAGCTCATTAGTAAAAGCAACGGGGCGGATACCATTCATCCGTGGATAAAACCCTGATTTCGGTATTTCATTGCCTAAATTAAGTGCAGTCTTAGAACCAGGTGAGAGGCATAGTCTGGGCGTGTTAGAAAAGCTTTAATATTTTGTTACCAACATAAACCTATGCATACTATAGGTACTTGACTGTACAGAAAGTCGTATGAAATACACATATCAAAGCCGATTTCTTTCTCAAAATAATAAAGTTTTTAAACTTAATATTCCGTGACTTTCTTTAGAAGATAGGTGAAAAATCTATTAAATTGTTATATATTACTCTAAAAACTATAGTGTTTTCCATTCATATGACTTTCTCTACCTATTCTCTACTATTCTTATAAAAGCTTATTTTTCAATCTGCTTCATGCAAATCAGGACAAATATTAGCAGAAATAGTCTTATTATTTAATTCCTTATAGCTAGAATATACATTTAGAAATATATTAGGCTAAAGCACTGGTCAATTTTTGTATAACCTGGTTGCTATGTAATTGAATTTCGGTTTGCTTTTGGATGATTAGTAGAAAAACAAAAAACAGGAATAAAAATTCGCATTTAAGAAAAGTTTGATTTATTTTATAATTGAAACTGATAGCAAGGATTATCTCGAAAACGGTTCACTTAAAAGAATTGAATTTACATTAATTGTGTATGTTATTGAAATCTATATCTCTTCTGTAGTAAGTTTTTAACTATCAAAAATAAACGGTTATGCAAAACAACATCTATAATGAAGTGGTATTTAGAGGCTATTGCGAGAATAATCAAGACAAACATTTTATTTTTCATGTAAATGTCTATAATATAAGGCATTTTAATCAAAATTGTTTGCCATTTTAGACATAATCAAAGTTTTCTCATTTTCATCATAAAAAGAGTAGTTTGGGGTGGAGGATTTTCTTAAAAATCTTTGTGTCGCATCAAATTTAGTATTCTAACAGATTCTTTGTCTTTGAATTATGCTGCCCACAGACGCACACACACTTCTAACAATCTGTTGTTTTCTAATCACACGAGTTTCTCTATATGTTTCTCAAACAAACTATTATTATTTTATCTAGTCATGATAATCGGATAAACATTAACAGAAATGGTATTATTCTTGCTTCCTTGTAACTAAAGGGAAATAAAGGATTATACTAGCGATAGTGACAGTAAAGTTTTCTAAACGCTGCCGATATAAAATTTACATTGATATTTGTCTCTCCTTCCATTGCCAGGAGTAAAACAAAGAATATATGAAACTCACGACGATTTCCTATTTGAGGACATTTTTAAGTATTTGAAGATTGCAACCAATTACAAGGAATATTTTGGAAATGGTTGGCTCTACAAAATATGTATATTACTTAAAGTATTGGTTTTAAGGAGGTCAGTTTTGTGTAGTAAGTTTTGTCTGGCTTTTACAGTTTGCCAGTTATACAAAAGTCATTCAGAACGAAGAAAGCTTCAGAGGCTATTCCAAATAAATTCGGAATATACATATTATTCTCATCTTATTTGTAATATAAATATATTTAATACACCACATTTTAATCTAAATCGTTATAGCTTTCTTTTTCAGCATATCAAACATTTTGAAAAAATATTCCACGTAAGGTGTAGTTTGCGGCAGAGGGGGGATTTTCCTGAAACTCTTCATGTCCCATCCTTGAAAGAAACTAAAAATAAGTACGAAGTTCGATACTTAACCCAATTTTGTTTTTTACTTTGTCTACTTATTACACTCCACCCATGAATTCTATACCGGATATGCACGGACATAAACGTATTAGTGACCCCTGCATACAAAAAGCAGTTTTAGAAAAAGGTTTGTGTCTCCGTGAAAAAATAACAAAAAATACCTTGGTATTTAATTTTAATCTCTTTTAAAGATGCAACACAAAGAATTTGAGGGTAAACCCCCCCCCCAAACTATTCTTTATATGGTTAACATTTTCGAAACATTTGATTTTAAATGTGAAACGTTTGTCTATCTCTTACGGTTTACAAATATGCGAAATTCCGCAAAACTCATCCAGAATAAAGATATCTTCAGAGACTCTTCCCAGGAAATTCAATATATATATTTTATTTGTCATGTAAAATATCTTTAATATATGATACTGTAATCAAAATCGTTAAGATCCATTTTTTCAAAATTAAAGTTTTCGAAATTTTGCCATGTAAAGGGTAGTTGGGTTGGGTAGATTTTATTGAAAATCTTCGTGTTGCATTCTTGGAAGATACTAAATTTAAGTAGCAAATTTGGTATATTAACGGCTTTTTCGTTTTTAAGCTATGCTACACACACACACAAATCTGAAGTGTTAAACTCACATGACTTTCTCTAGCTTCTCTACAAACTTCTTACATCAGATTTTTCTTAGTTTCTACGCCATGCTAATCGAGATAAACATTGGCGGAATGGTCCTAATCCTTGGTTGCTTATAAGTGGGAACTAATGGAATAAACTAGGCTTAACCGATAGTCAAATGTTTTAAAAACTGTTGCTATGCAGTTGTCATTGTAATTCGTTTCTGTACTTGGCCAGGAGTAGAACAAAAGGAAAACGGGCACTTGCTGTTTGAGAAAAGCACAGATAACTTACAACTGAAACCAATAACAAGGAATATCTCGGAAACAGTTACCCACACAACAAAAAGGTAAGTGACGTAAATTAAATGTTTTGACGAGATCTACATTTTCTATTACGTAAGTCTTTGCCTATCTCTCACGGTTTGCCAGTTATGCAAAATTTCACGATATTTATGCAGAATAAAGAGGTCTTCAGAGATTATTCCCAGAAAATTCGATACATACATTTAATTTACATGTAAATATTTTCAATATACGGCATTATAAATATAATTGTTACAGCCATTTTGAGAAAATCAAAACTTTCGAAAATTCTTCCATGTAAAGGGTAGTTTGTGGTGGGGGGATTTTATTGAAAATCTTCGTCTCGCAGCCTAAACGTAAATACCAAGTTTGGTATTTAGCGATCTTTTCGTTTTTGAGATATGCTGTCCACAGACACATACGGAAATTTTTCTAAAAATGCTTTTTTTTCGGACTCAGAGGACCCCAAAGTATATGCTTCAGGTGAAATCTCGACATTGAATTTTTAGGTGGAATACAATAGGTCCTCCATCCACTATGCACATTGTACATATGGCACTGGAGAAAGTAAAACTTATTTTTTTTTTAAATTCAGGGGTCTACAAACATATATTTCCTCTGAGAGTTGAATTTTACGCTACCTTCTCTATCCACTATATACATTGTACATACGGTACTAGAGAAAGTAAAAATGAAATGACTAGTGTCTTCCAAGGATACCACACGAAGATTTTCAATAAAATTCCCCCAACACAAGCTACCTGTTATCTTTATCTTACACACACCTTCTCCCAAAAATGTTTTTTGGACTCAGGAGACCTCAAAACATATATTTCCCGTGATATCTCTACTATATACTTAATTACATACTTGCTAGAGTAAAAAGAAGCCTTTTTAGAAAATGCCTTGTTTACATGTGTATCCCTGAGAAGTAAAACTCCAAAACGAAATTCGGTTAAGTAACACACATGGTATTTGAACTTATCTTAACAAGAATAGGACCCCAAGATTTACAGGAAAGTTCCCCACCCCAAAGCAACCTATACATGGTAAATAAACTCAATACCTTGAAATCTCTAGGAATAGTCTCTGAAGCCCATTTCATTCTGGTTGACCTTTGCATAGCTGGTAGAGATAGACACTCTCACTAACATAAAAAAGAGAATTTCGTTAAACTTCAAAATATATATCAGAAACAATTTTTACTTTCTGTACACGTACTATGTACATGGTGTATAGAGAATGTTTGTATTGCAACCAAAAAATCGATACCAAGGTTCCAACGGTCCTCCCGAATAATTTTTTTTTACAAAAAGGTCTGTGTGCGCGTGTGTGTTTGTGTGTGTGTATAGGGACAGTGGAGCTCAAAAACGAAAAGACCGCTAAGTACCAAATTCGATATTTAAGTTTGGTATCTTTCAAGGATTAAGACACGAACATTTTCAAGAAAATTCCCCCACTTCCTACTACTCTTTACATAGAGCAATTTTCGAAAAATTTGATTTTATACAAAATGGCACTAACGATTTTGATGAAAATATCGTATATTAAAGATATTTACATCACAAAATATGTATATCCTGAGTTTTCTGGGAGCAATTCTGAAGACATATTTATTGTAGATGAATTTTGCGGAATTTTGCATAACTGGTAAACAGTAGCAGATTGACAAAAACTTACCAGACAAAACTAGAGCCTGTTAAACAATTCATGATATACATTTTTTTTTTTCGTGGAGTTGATCATTATTGAAATATTCCTTGTTATTGGTTTCAGCTTTAACATACCTATACTTTTCTCAAACAGGTCTTTGTCAACTCCTGGCCATACAAAGAAAGGCACTTCAATCAGCCAGCTTTTAAAATATTTGAGTATCATTTTAACCTGCAGTATTCCTTAATTTCCTTATAATTACAATGAAGCAAATAAAAATACAATTTATGCTATGTTTTTCTCGATTAGCATGAAAGAAATGGAAGAATAAGCTTTTTAACAATAATTTGTTGCAGAGATGTAGAAAAAGTCATGTGAATGGAACATAGAGTTTTTGTGGAGTTAATTATTTTTGATATACTCCTTGTTTAAATTTTCCAATAATTATAATTTTCTCAAATGTGAAGGTTTTACTTCATTTTTTTCTTATTCTATTTTGTTTTCTATTTTTATCCACATGTATCACATTGCATCCAGTTTTTTAAAATATTTTACCATCACTAAAGGCCTAATATATTTCCATTTGCCCTTCTTGTACCTACCAGAAAACTTATAATACACAATTTCTACCAACCTTTATCACCATTTACATGACACAAATGTAAAATTAAACTTTTATAAAAGTCGCCTGGGGCGGTACAGGAGTCGGTCTGTGGTGTTGGTCTCAGGGCTGCTGGTTGCTGGGCGTCTCGGTGTGGTATTTTATTTAAACCTTATTTGCAGGTTTAAATTTGCCCCTGTATGTGAAGTTGGTAACTCTTGCTGTTGGCGAAACTGGAATTAACTATTTGCGCCAGACTTTATTGTTGAAGTAGTTGCAAGCTTATTATCGGCGGCGAATTAACTTATTTATACACAGCTCAACCACGTTTTCCGTTATATGTTTGCTAGCTTCAGTCGGTGAGTAAAACAGTCTTAACCTCCTTTCTTGGATGGTAGAATTTAATACACTATAGAATTAATTTAGAAGATTTCTTGTTAATTATAAACTTTTATTTCGTAAATCGTTGAAACAATGTAGTGAATTATGGCATGCTATTTAAACTGATCTCTTTTTGAGAAAACTGTGCCAAATATATACTTTGTAATCTGCACTTACAATAAATCTCTTGTTGATAATCAGTAAAATACAATATTTCTCACTAAATAGTTGTGTTAGAGATCTCGATTTTCCAGTTTAGCTCTTGGTGTCTGTATCCCTGTCTTCTATCTTGTTGACTGCGTCCCGGAAGCTTTTAAAATTTTTAGATATATATATATAAGAGTTTTCTTCCATTGTATACTGTCCGTCACCATGGGAACGATAGATTTCCTTATTCCACATCTCGTGAAATACAAATTTGCAATTCATTTTTATACACTCATAATAATTAAAATTAATACATTTGAAAATGTTCTTATAAACAGCTTACATTTCTAAATCAATTGTTTATTTACTCTGTTCTTATGCTTTATTACCGGTATAAACAATTTATAGCATCCGGTATCTCGTTCACTTTTATTCTTCTTCTCTCATATTACTACTTTATCTATGTTTTATTATTAATATTCTCTTCTAAACATCAATTCATAGCTATCCATTATACATTATAATGAGTTGTATTCATTACTCAACCTTGGCTATGTTATTTTCGTAAAAGCACGCTATTTTAGGCTATTTTCGTGCGTATCGTGAGGTGATGACGTCACGCTGCCATTTTTATACATATAATTCCGTGGCTTACATTGCAAAACATTGTGTTTTATTAGTTTACAACATTATTTTAGGGCGGAATTGTTCCATTTTCTCTTGACTTAATTTATTAACATTATATCCTGCGCCACGCCTTTTTGCAAAATATGTGGAGAACGTCATGTGTATGTGTGTGTGTGTAACACATCATATTTTTACTTTCTTTAGCACGTTTGTACATACAATGTATATAGGGGATAGAGAAGGTATTGTATTGCACCTAAAATGCAATGTTGAGATTTCAACAAAATATATGTTTTGAGGTCCCCTGAGTAAAAAACACTCAAATTTAGAAAAACGTGTATATGCGTATGTCTGTGTGTGCCTTTAGACAGCATAGCTCAAAAAACGGAACGGCCGTTAAAAATCAAACTTGGTATTTGTGTTTAGTATGTTTCAAGGATGCGACACGAAGGTTTTCAAGAAAATTCCCCCACCATATGGTAACCTTTATATAGAAATTTTTATTGAAATTTTGTGTTTAGGAAATGGCTCTAACGATTTGATAATAATACCCTATAGTAAAGATATATTACAAATAAAATTTAAATTTTTAATTTTTTTGAAATAGCTTCCGAAGATCTCTTTATTCTGATTGAGTTTTGAAGAATTTTGTGTAACTGATAAACCTTAGAGGAAAACTTACTACACAAAAATGTAGATCTCATTAAAGCACTTAATTTTATGTCAGATATATTTTTCAGGTATATTTCTTCCGTTTTCTAGATATTCTTTGTAATTAATTTCAATTTTGAACTACTTAACTTTTCCCAAAGGGAAAGCTACGTTTCGTTTCGTATCTTGTTTTACTGCTTGCTATACAAAGCGAACCGAACCTAATTTGTTTCACAGAGCAACTAGTTTTTGAAAGATTTGACCGTCGCTTTAGCCTAATGTACACAGATGCCCAAATTTACAGCGGGAGAGGGGAGGGTAGATTTACCTCCATCCATTTGTTTGGTAGCGGACGGCAAATGCCTACCTATCTATGACGTCGAGTTCTATCAGTGACGGAGCACGTTGATTTTATATCGGATGGTACAAATACGAATAAAAAATCTTGAACGCCATTCTTGTTACTGACTCGGTTGGCAATGTTCGCCTACAGGGATGAACAATAGACTCTTAAAAGATAGACTAAATGATCCTAAATTTATGTACAAACAAATATTGATATATGCTTTCCAGAAAAGATTCCCAATTTGGGAAATGTTTCATTGGAAACAGATACATCCTTTTTTTCTGAGGATATTTAATGGTTGTTAAATTTTACAAACCAACTACTTTTATTTGAAGATCGTGGGGAGCATTTTTGCAGGCAAAATTCATTAAAATTCAAGAACTTTTACTGATTGTATACCTGATAAAAAAACATTTTGCCATAATCAGTCGATGGTATTTTTCAGTTTCGTTTAATATTACATCGGAACCCCAAAACAAGTGAATAAAATGTTTCACATTTAACAAAAAAATATTCTTCTTCCCATTTTTTCTGGAAGACGATATGCTTGGTTCGCTTGAAACCTGCCATGTCGAGAGTCGAACCGTTTAATTAAACGCCACTGAATGATTGAAGGGGAAATGCTTCCTACCTGGCCAGGCACAAAAATGAGGCGAGGTAACACGACTAGGTGACACAACTAGCTCATAAGAGCAGTGGTTGGGCACCCTTGCTAATGTATTATCTTATGCTCCTTCTACCCACATAGTAGCAATTAATAAGACCATTTCTGTTAATGTTTATCTCGATTGACATGATGCAGATAAAAGAATAACCTTTTGTAAGAATAGTCTGTATTTGGAACGGATAGAGAAGGTCACTTGAATGGAGCAGATGCGATTTTAAAGGGTTTGTGTATACCTAGTTTTAGTAGACTTTTTTATGCATTCTTGAAGGCCATTGAGCATGAAATGGGCGAAGGCTGGGGCACTTTTATTAATTTCACGAGACTAAAATCCTATGAAGTGACACTTCATTTTATTCGCCATGAATGCTTCAGGTCTTATATTATGTGGGTTTTGTTTGAAACCCGACAGTAATATGGCAATATCAAAGCCTGATTGAAATTAGGTAATTCATGATGAGAGTTGCTCCGACATACGTATTCAACACTCCCCACTTGTTTTGTTTTGCAACAAAGGTTTAATCATTGAAAATGTATAGTAATCATAGCGTATTCCATTTCACATGCAGGCACTTTTCAGCTCTTTATTTTCATTCAGCCCTAATGTAGCGTGTTAGTTTTTCCCCTCATTGTCTGCCTCACTCTGTTTCCGCCGCTGAAGTTTGTTTAAAACGTTTATTCGCCGGTTCCCAGTTCTAGCTTCGCCGAAGTGACATTGAGTAGACCGGAGCTAGTGCTTCCGTTTAACTTCGTAATTCATTATTCGCTGTTGTCTCTGACTAACGATGCCAATTAGCTGGCAGTTGTTGAGAATGTCTGCGTTGTAGTGGATCGCGTTGACAGCTATTTTTAAGAAGTGTCGAAAAAAGGTCCAATGTGTTCTATTTTCTAGGTATTCTACAGTTCAAACCCTACAAAAGCTTATTTTTCTATGTACTTCATGCTAATCAAGATAAAATTCAGCAAAAATGGTCGTATTACTTTGCTTCCTGTCTAATAAGAGAATACACTACGTAAAGCCAATAGTCCAAATCTTTTAAAAACTGGTCACTATGGGATGATACTGAAACTCGCTTCTCTTTGCACGGCCAAGAGTAAAACAAATGAAACCTGAAAGATGATCTGCCGTTTTGGAGGTTTAGTCTTCATCAGGGCACTCTACGTAATAAAACATTTCACACTTTTAGTACACAAATAATGAGTCACTACATTCACGTCAGAGTCTTAGCATTTGTCACAAACCAAATTGACTCTTACTCACTACACTACACACACACACACATACACCGATACAGTCGACCACTTATATAGTCCGCAGCCGGGTTCCGAAAGTTCCCATCGTAGAAGTTCCGGGAAATCACTGGGGTAAAGATCACTCGGGAATATTTTGCAGGAAAACGCACAGAGGCTTTTGTTTTCCCTGCTATTGTGCCGTTCGCTCTATTGTTAGAGCAGGCAGATAGCGGTTCCTTCGGACATATTGCTTGGCCTAACAAACCATCGTTACAACATTAAAAAAAAAACGCACATATAACTAGGAATGTCTTGGAAGCACTTAAGTTTACAAAAACTGCCAAATTATGTGTTTTAATGTTATTTTAAATTATTGAAGTGAACCTGCTCCAAGTTAAAGCATACTTCTTTTAAATATAAAATACTAATGGTTTTGCTGGAATTTAAATTATTATAATGTCTGCACCTGTCCCTTTTAATGGCATAAAATTGTGCTATGGTCAAATGCTATTTTTCATAATTCATGATAATTTTGCAGGTTTAAGAAGTATTTTCATCTAGATAAAAAGTACATACCGGCTTCATTGAGTAAACCACGCCACCCTAGAATGTGTTAATAGGTATGCGCTATAAAATGTGATGGCCGCACTCCATCCTTTTGCCGACCAATCTGTTTGCGATCCGGTTCCAGCATATCAAGCAGCCGTAGAGTAACAGCACAGACATATTTCACATGGTTGTCCCGCTGTTTGCATGTCACCAAATATCAAAGGGATCGCTCATAATTCCCATTCCGCGAAACTTTATGCCACCATTGAAATACCGGACGTAATATTTTGAAGCTTTGTCGTGAGCTTTTCGATGTGCTGAACAATGACTATGTTGTAATACAAGCGGAAATATAAGCATTTAGGTGAACTCACTGTGTGACTAATTTATGTCAGAACCTTTCACACATATTTCATGTAATTTCCAAGATGGACGGTCAGCGGTTAAGTAATAAAAATGATTAAACGGATTGACATAGTCATTTCCGTCGTAATATATGTAGCTTTAACTGCTGTTCATAAAATTGTTACTGGTAACAGAATAAAAAGAATATAATTGGTTCTTTTGCATCATTTTTACGTTCTCCACACGTACTGTGTACATATTGTATACAGAAGATATTGTATTCGACCGAAAGATTTGATACCAACATTCCACTGGAAACAAATGTTTTGAGGTATCCTGAGACAAATAAAAACGTTTAGAAAAAGGTTCGAGTGTGAGTGTGTGTCTGAATAGATAGCTCAAATACGAAAAGAACGTTAAATACCAAACTTGGTACTTAAGTTTAATATATTCCAAAAATAAAACACTATTTTCACGAAAATTCCCCACTGTAGACCAACCTTTATCTACATGGAAAATATTTATAATTTTGTTGCTCTCAAAAATGTCTGCAAAGATTTTGATTAAAATATCGTATATTAACAATATTTACATTACAACTAAAACATATATCTTGATTTTTCTGAGAATAACCTCTGAAGACCTCTTCTTTCTGAATGAATTTTGCATAACTGGTAAAACGTAAGAGATAAACAAAAGCTACTGCACAGAAAATGTAGCACACAATTTATGTCATATACATTTTTTGTAGAGTTGATCGTTTCGGAGAAATTCCTTGTTATTGGTTTTAATTTTAAACCACATAAATTTTCTCAAACGGATGTCACGTTTCCTCTCATCTCCCTTTTGTTTTACTGATGGCCGTGTGAAGCGAACCGAACTTCAATTTTTCACATAGCGACCAGTGTTTAAAAGGTTTTACTGCCGCTTTTGCCTAGCATACCATCGTATTTCCCTTCCGCTTAGAAGGAAGCAAACAGTAAGAGCATTTCTGCTACTGTTTACCTCGATTAGCATGCTGTAGATAAAATAATAAACTTCTGAAAAAGTAGTTTGTTTGGAGATCAGGGAGAAAAATTTTTGTAAATGATACACACCATTTTTTTTTTACCCATTACTACTTCAATAGGCATCCTTTATACCGCCTCAACGTTTCGTAATTATGAAACCCTAGATCAAAACGCACATAACCTCACTTCAGAGTAATCGTAGCTAACGAGATAGATATGTTGCGGGCGAATCACCGTTACGTAGTAATGGTAATGAATATCTTCATGATTTAACTGTATACTTTTTGGAATTTAACAAGCAGTTTATTTTTCTGTTTAGAATAAGTATGTATTAGGCGACTGTAATTTGACTTCATAGGGCCCTGACTGGACTAGAAGAATCACGTGGTTTCAGTTCGCGCCGCAGCCTATCTCGTTAACTACGTCAACAATGAACCAACAACCATGACGACATGAGCTGTTTGGAACCCTGAAGTAGAACAACCTACAAATTGTTCTCTAGCATTATGAGAAATGAATTGTGCTGCTAACTTGCAACTTTCCGTGTAAGTTACATCCATTTAGAGTGGCTTTGAGTCCATATAAGTCATCCCAAGGTTAGTTGCTAAATCACACAATTAATTATGTGTTCTATTTTGAAATATTCGAGCCATACTTAACATCAGAAATGAGTATTTGCATAATAGATTCTACGTTTACAGCTAGATTCAAAACGGAGGGGACATCTCATGAACTGACATAGGTGAAATTATAATTTTATCTGAAAGCATCAATTATTTTGTCAAGAAATATGGGTTCTTTTTCAAAAATGTTTATATCGGTTCTTTGCACAACTGGTCTAAATTATTGCATGTACCCAAAATGAAAATAAGCTGCAGAAACTTTAAAAACAATAGAATATCGTAAAATTTGAAAATAGGAAAATACATAAATACTTTTCTATGAATCTTTCAGAAAATTTCCATTTTGTTGATTAAAATAAAGTGGAAATAATAATGCCACAAAACTAAATATAGTAATTACATTCACAAGAAGATATTAAATAAATTGGGTAAATTCTATCGAAGGAGAAATGCCAATATTCAGAAATTTGTTGCGATGACAGATTTATTAAACTGTCACATGAAATAAAATTAATATAATTGAAATAAATGAAAATAATATCAATCAGTTTAAATTTTTTATCGTTGTTAACATTTAGGCTAAGAAAACAACAGTAATTGTCTTTAATGACCAATTAACAATCACATCAAATAATTTAATATCTTGGGCATTAAATATTTGTTCAGAGTTAAACAAGAAATATTTAATAAAAACTTGGAAAAAGTTGATCAACCTGTAGGAAAATTCAAAGAATCTTTAAGCAAAATTGTAAGGGATGTGTTGAGTGCATTTGTGAGGTGTGTGTTAATTAAAAATAACAAAGGTTTACTCTATAAAAATAATTTGGCATAATTCGATTTAAGAATATTTCAAAACATTGGTTTGTGTAATAATTGTTTGTTTTGGGTAAATATTTATTATTTTGGCAGGACAGGCCGTTGTAATGTTTTCTTAATATAACTCTCACAGCGATCCAAAAGAGAAATCAATTTAAAAATATAATTTTCAAGGTGAAAAAATGTACCTACTTTATATGATATTATAAGCGTGAAATTGGGACAGAAACTCTAAAGAAGATTATAAAATTCGAGCGGGAGAAATGAAATTCCTTATAAGCGTGAAAGAATGTAAAAGAATGGAGTGAGCTATATAAGGAAGCAGATATAACAGTCAGTAAGTAATTAAATAATAAATAACAGAACAAAAGCGGACTGGGAATTTGCTAAGAATGGAAAACAAAAGATTCCTAAAAGCAGTCTAAAATTATACTTTGAGAGGATGAAGAAAATGTTTTAAAAGATGTGCCTAGGGAGTCGCTTTTTCTTCTTTCTTTCTTTCGCTCTCTCTTTCTTTATTTGTCTTGCTTTTGTTTAATTTATCCGGATACTATAATGCACTTAAAAGGTGAACATTTTTTTCGATGGAAGTTAACTCGTTTTCATGTCGGTAATATTTATTATTATTATTATTAACAATTATTTATTAATACTTATAAAGTACAAGTACCCACATTAAGTTGGAATGCTTGGTTGATGTTATCCTTAGATCAATAATTCAAGTCACTTTAAAATCAAGATGTACAGTTCTGTAATGATTTTGGGGCAGTAATCTTAAATTTTGGATATTATGGAATACCAAGGAATAAATTTTAGTTGGAGTAAAACTGCAGAATTAAGGATACCCACATGTTAAAAACCTAAAATCTACTATTTTTCTTGGATTGATTTGAATCTTTAGTACAATAATTGCTGTATTAAAAATAGTTTACATGCTAATTTTCAGACTTTTGTTCAAAATAGTTCCATGATATTGGCATATTTATAGTGCTTTATTATCATTTAGTTAAATCATTGCACATCATGCAATTTCAATAAGAGAAGTATAAAACTTTGCAGTTATACTGATAAATACAGTATTAGTAATGAGATGAAATTTGTATCTGATTATTGGTTTATGAGAAATAAACTATTTAATTGTCATTTTTTTATTTTTTTTTATTTTTGCTATTGAAATATGAAGTTTATTATTTAATTACACAAGCACTTGTGATACTAGAAAAAAACATCTCATCAATTTTCTTTTGTACTATTTTTATCCAATCACAAAAATATTCAAGCTTCTGTTTCTAAAACTGCATCTTATGGAACAATTTAAAATTTTGAAAACGCTGAAAAATAAAAACACGAGAAAATAGGTTTAACATACAATTTAACACTGTTTCTTTGTAAGTCTTAGAATTTCATATTCTCCTGCAGCAATTTTTAAACCAATAATATCTGTCATACACTAATTCCGAGTAATATATAAAGGAAAGACAAACTGCAAGACATTTGGTCCGAGTCAACCTGCACTCTGCCGCAACACCAAATTTCGGATTTTGAGCGTTTCACCATAGTGGAAAGATTAAAGCACCACGCACACTTACAGTCATCCATTTAAACCATCGCATGATACGATTAAAAGCGTTGCATGGTAATAAAAACAACAGGAGATTGAACTATAAGCAGTGCAGTATTTAATTAGATAAATAAATGTTTTTATCATTTTTTGCACTCTTTGATGAATTTTCAAAAATGGATGGATATCCTTAAAACAGCAAATATAAACATATCGCTTTTCTTAACACGAAATGTCAATCAAAGGATGAAACAAGTTTTTAAAATATTGGGACACGTAGCATAAATGACGTCATAAATGTTTTCTTTGAATTTCGTTTTTACTTTACTGGCGACACGCATTTGAATAAATTGCACACGTCCTGTGCACATCTTCTATTATCAATTATCATAATCATAACTACAATCAATTCAGTTTCTTTTCTAATAATTTTATTTTGAACTGAAATCACAAACTAATGCGTTCTCTTCACACACGAGTTGTACTCTGGTGCACAAGTCAAGGATTTAAATTTATCAGTTGCAGCAAATCTTCTGTATAAAGCATAAATTTGCAATAGCTAATAAGGATAATTACTAATATTAAAAAAATATAATAAACCAACATTTAAAACTATTATAGATTTGTTTTTACCTTCCATACCATGCTATGCACATAGCATATACAGAAGGTACATTGTATTTCACCCAGAAATTTAATACCGAGATTTCACCGGAATTACACTTTTAAGGATACCCTATATCTAAAAACAGCATTTCTAGAAAACAATCCAAGTGTGCATGTGCGTTTGTGTGTGTGTTATCTATGAAGACAATAACTCAAAAACAAGAGGTCGGTAAAATACCAAACTTGGTATTTAAGTTTAGTATCTTCCAAGGATGTGACACGAAGATTTTTAGAAAAATTTCCCCGCCACAAACTACCTTTACACAGTAAAAACTTAAAATATTTAGATTTTTTCAAAAATGGCTCTAATAATTTTGATTAAAATATCACCACTATTTTAAAGATATTTAAGTGACAAAGAAAATTTATATTTTTAATTTTCCGGGAATGGACTCTGAAGACCTCTTTGTTCTTGGTGAGTTTTGCTTAATTTTGTATATCTGGTAAACCGTAAAGTATAGAAAAAAACTTACCACACAAAAGTGTAGATCTCGCTGAAACATGCAGCTTATGTCATATATATTTTCTTCATAGAGATGACCAATTCTGAGATATTTAATGTTACGGTATCAGTTTTAAAATATTCAAAACTTTTCTCAAACGGAAATTTTTCAACTCCAGGCCATGGAAAGAAACTGATTTGAATCGTATAGCAGCTGACTTTTAAAAGATTTTACTATCGCTTTAGCCTAGTGAATTCATTATTTTGCTTCTAGTTACGAGGAACTAAGTAATAATAGAATTGTTGCTAATTAATCTGGATTACCAAAAAGTATATAAAAGAATGCAATTTCCAACAATAATTTGTTACAGATGTGTAGAGAGATTTATATGAATGGAACATATCGGACTTTTGCATACACTTGAAAATATACATTTGCATGGGCCTCCATACTGTATATGTTTTTCGTGTTATTGATCCATACAGTAAGATTCTTTTTATAAAATAGGAAATATTTACATTAGTTATTGCATAATAACATAACAGAACATTTAAAAAAGTATAAGAACGAGGAAGAATTAAAATGAAGTTCAACTAATTTTGAATATGATTAAAAGATAATTATTACTTTATTTACATTTAGATAATCGGGTTTAGTAATAAGAATTTTATCAACAGGGTTTGCAGATTTGCCTATTTCCATTTATTATCTTATGCTTTATTAAAATTTAGCGTTAAACATAATATACTAGATGGTTCAACCCCTCCTCTCTTCGTGTATTAAAAGAATTGCAGAACAACGGATATATTTAAAGTTAAAACCCACCAGTGAGAAACTGGTCTGAGCGACCTCTTGCTTATCAGTGGAGAACATGAGCAGGTCACGCTCATTGAGAGGTAAAGGAAAGGTCGCTCAGGCCAGCACAGGTGCCTCCCTTTGGTGCTTCGTGGCGCAGGGGATCCTGGGTTCGAGTCCCGCCTTGGGCATGGGTGTACAAATGCTTGTACAATGTGTATGTATTAGCAGAAAAAAGCAAAACGGTAGTCAAACAGAAAAAGGAAATATTAGGCAAATGAAAAAACAGGAAAAGGAAATACAGCGCCAGAGTCACGACCAGACTCCGGAACTGTATTTTTTGGGGAAAAATAAAAAAACTTGAAATAGCCCCGTTAAGTTCTGCAACTCTTTTTGCTAAAATTGACTTTCAAATTTGAATTTTACATTCAACTTTCATTCAGGATCATTTTATCTGATAAATTATAGCCTGCAAGAGTTATCATAATACACATGGAAACCTTTATCCTAAAATGAAGCTAATTTGGGCCATAATGGGTTACTGTGACCCAATTTTGGAAACCATTATTTTATATATACACACATACATTCGTATTTTATTTTATTTTATATTGTATGCAATGTAAAAATTGGACTTATTGCTCTCATATTGCAGAGAGAACTCAACATTTGAAGAAATCTATTAATTTTGGGATTATGAAAATAAACATCTTGTACACCATACTTTTATAAAAATCAGACTTCCTCAAATTTGGCCTTCATCTATATGCAATTTAATAATTTATTATACACATAATTTTGAATGCAGTATACAAAAAAAGGTATAATTCCCAAATATATTTTTCTTGTCATTGTGCATCCAATATGAAATTTAATACAACATTACTGTCATGTAACAGGGGACTCAAAATTAGGGAAATCTGGTATCTTTCAAATTATGGTGTTTATAGTATTGAAATTTTATAATCCTAAAATTTCTAGATTTTCCAAAATTTGAGCACCCTTATGTTTCTAATATGTGAGCAATAATTTCGACTTTTATATTGAACCAATATAAAATAAATTAATGTATTTTTATAAAAATAATATAGTTTCCAAAAGTTGGTCATAATAACCTTCTTGGCTATAATTTATCAGATAATAATGATCCCGAATAAGAATTGAATGAAATATTCAAATTCGAAAGTTAATTTAACAAAAAAGTGTTCAGCATTAATGTCACTGCTGTAATAACCATGTACCTATGGAAAATTAAACTCACTGATGTTGCGTTAAATAAAGATATAGAACTCGTACATTGTTGAACTGCCAAAATCCATAAACAAACGTTTACAGTGGGTCTTATCAAAGTAGACCTTGAGTCTTAAATCCGATTCTGACCGAATTAATCCCTTGCATATTACTTTGAATGACAAAACACAACGCATGTAGAAGATACATTCCTGGCAGTGCTCAGAGGTATGTGATTACGACATACTGGAGTGGGATAATGCGAGAGTGAGATATATCGCTGTCGACCGACACTGTCGCTATCGATTGTTTGAGTATGTTAATTAGTCTTTGCGTGTGAAGGAATTTATGGAATGATATTAGAGCAAAGCACGTTCTGTTTTCAGACGTATAAAGTCCATAAGGAGCCTTGGAATCGGATTTTCCACAAAATAGATGTTCCCATTAATAGTTGCAGTGCTCTTTTGTTTTGAAAAATTCAACCCTTGGCGACTTCAATTGTTTTTACTTTCTCCGCATTTACTATGTTTGTAGTGTACAGAGAGGTTTTGTATTCCTCCCAAATATTAGATGCCAAGATTTCAGCAAAATTCATGTTTTGAGATCTCCCTAAATCCAAAAAAATATTTTTAGAAAAAGGTCAGTGTGTGTGTCGGAGACAGCAAATCTGAAAAAATACCATTAAATACCATTATTTTTATTTAATTTAAGTATTTTTCAAGGGTGCGTTCAAAGATTTTCAAGAAAATCACCCCACTTCAGACTACCTTTTACAAAGAAAATGTTTTGAAAATGTTTTTTTCTCAAAATTGGCTCCAAAGATTTTAATTAAAATATAATACATTCAAAATATTTGCTTGACAAATAATATATATGTCTTGAATTTTCTGCAAATAGCCTTTGATACTTGTTTATTGAAAATGAGTTAGTATAACTGGTAAACCGTAAGAGATAGCCAAAAACCTACCACAGAACAAATGTAGATCTCGCTTAAACATCCAATTTATGTCATATACATTTTTTGTTAGAGTTAAATGTTTCAGAGACATTCTTATTCTTGGTTTCAATTTGAAGTTATTTAAACTTTTCTCTTTTGTTTCTTCTTTATTTTGTTTTACTCTGATCGTGCAAGGTGAAACCCAAGTTTCCATTGTTTCACAGAGCGACCGACTATTTAAAATATTGAACTATCGCTTTAGTCTAGTGTTTTGCCTTGTTTCCCGTCTACTTAGAAGAAGCTAATATAACTATTTCTACTGATGTTTACCTCGATTACAGCATAAGGAGTAATCTTTTGTAGAGAAAGTCATGTGAAAGAAACACAACAGATTTTTAGATGGTATATGACCTCGGCGATCTTCATACTAGGCGCTTTATTTTTAACGATTCTTCACAATAATTGCTGAAGAAGCCTTGCAGGCGTACGACTTTCTTCATCGACATCTAAATCTTCAAATTCATCATTAGTATCTTCGTCATTTGCAATAATAATTATAACTCCATGGCACGACAGCTCACGGGGAACCTTGGCCTACCGCCCGGCCGCTGCGTCCCCCATCTCGGTCCACTACAGACGTCATGGATGGGGTGCAGTATTGGAGGGTGAGACGTGGTCAGCGCCTCGAGTCCCCCTGGCCGGTTAATGCGGTCCTCATGACCTGGAGCCGCTACTTCTCCATCAACTAGCTCCTCAATTGGCCCCCCAGGGACCTTACGAGGCTGAGTGCACCCCGGGCCAGGTCTCCCAGCGGGGGAAAATCCCCACGCTGGTACTGGGGATCGAACCCAGGTCTCCCGCTTGGTAAGCAGCAACGCTACCACCGCGCTAAGGAGAGGACCTGCAATATTAATTTCGAAATATAATTCCACATTGTCCTCATGTCAGAGTCTAAATCCAGTTTCCCATTTCTCCATCCTACCATCCTATTCCCAGAAATAAGTGCTCTAATTTTATACTAAAGAGATGGACTATTAACTTGCCAAATTCATATTTATTCCAATGACAATTTAGCTCAACTATTAAAGTGCCAATGCAATGGACGAGGTTAGGCAATTTCAACCAATCGTGGTCATTTGACGGGTCGATATTCTCAAAACATTTTATCGCAGCTGATGATGATGATGTCGCACATGACGTTCGTTTGTTTAATCTGGTCTTGGTTATTGGTAACAGGTGACAATTCAGTCAGCCAACCTTCAGTTTTAATAACTATCAATTCCACAATTTTACTTTCAATTAATTCAGTTACAGTTACACTTCAGTTAAAGGTTTATCCAGTTCATAATGCATCCAGTTAAAAAAAGGAGTGAAAACAATCATTATTTGTATTTCTTATGTATGGGATGAGTGCAATAACCTCAAATAAAATAACGTTTGTTGTTAAAAGCTGAAATAAAATAATTCTTCACTGTTTTTATTGTTGCTATCGACATTCGCACATTGAGTTTAGGAACGGTCGGCCATATCATAATTCTGGAGGCAGTGAAGAAAGAATATATAAAACACTCGGTAAATAAACATGGTCGAATACGTAATTTACATATGAGAACTAACGTAAGTATAAAAATCTCCCTTACTTTGTATTATAAATGATTAATATTTATTTCTATGAATTGTCTTATCAAATACAACGTCTGTTTTCAACTCCTAGGACAATTCACTACCGTCGCTCCGTTTCGGTCGTGAATTATCAACGACATGAAAACACTCGTGTTATTACTTGTGATAATACACAGTAAGGCTCTACAACGCCCTCTACAGAGCACTGCCTTTAAATTAGAATGCAATATAAGAATTCTTCTGGTTATTACTGCTGAAGGGGCGACAGCGGACACCAGCTACTCATTATAATGCTATTACACAAGATAATGAGAAGGAAATTCCAGGAAAACTGATTTCTTCATAGCAAGGGATAGCAAACGAAAGTACAGAAGCATACAAGAGTTAATACAGTTCCCATTGAAAAATAACAATAAACCTAAAAATCTGATGTGTTCCATTAACATGACTTTCTCTAGCTCTTCCGCAAACAAAATTTTCTTACAAAAGGTTATCCTTTAATCTGCAACATGTTAATCGAGATAAACAACAGTAGAATTGGTCTATTGCTTGCTTATTTGTAAACAGAGGGGAAAAAAGGTTATGTACTAAGCTAAAACGATATACAAATATTAAAAAAACTGCCTGCTACTGAACTGAAACAATTGAAATTCCGTTCTCTTTGCTTGCCAGGAGTAAAAAAAAAAAAAAAAAAAAAAAAAAAAAGGAGACAAACAGAACGATGACCACCTGTTTGAGCAACTTTTGAGTAGTTTAAAATTGAAGCGAATAAAACAGAATAGCTTGGAAGCAGTTAACTCTACAAAAATAATGTCTATGAAATAAATTACGCGTTTTAACGATATTTAACTTTTTATGAAGTACATTTTTGTCTATCTCTTACGGTTTTCCAGTTATTCGAAAAATATACAAAGTCATCCAGAAGAAGATGCCTTCAGGAGCTATTCCCATAAAATTCTTAGATATATGACATTTTAATTTAAGTCGTTAGAGGTATGAGAAAATCCAAGTTTTCGAAAAATTACCCATGTAAAGGGTAGTTGTGATTGTAGAAATTTTCCTGAATATTTTCATGTCGCATCCTTGGATAATACTGAACTGAAATACCAAGTTTAATCTATGGTGTCCATAGAGATACTTTCATTTTTTCTAAAAATCTGATGTGCTACATTCACAAAATTTTCTCTAGCTATTCCATATAAAACTATTCTTACAAAAGATAATTGTTTTATGTACAGCATGCTATTGAGGTAAACATTAGCAGAATTGATCTTATTACATGCTTCCTTGTAAGTAAAAGGGAAATAAGGGAATACATTAGGCTAAAACAATAGTAAAATATTTTAAAAGCTGCTAGTTATGTGAAACAATTAAGGTTCGATTCGCTTTACAGGGTGCCGTTTGAGAAAGGTGGTTTAAAATTGAAATCATTAACAACGAATATCTCGAAAACGGTCAGCTCCACAAGAAAAACTTATATGACATAAGTTATGTATTATAATGAGATCTATATTTTGGATTATTAAATATTTGTTATCACTTACAGTTTAACCGTTATGCAAAATTCTACAAAACTCATCCTGAATAAAGAGGTCTTCCGAGATCATTTCCAGAAATTTCAAAATATATATTTTAATTTCCATGTAAATATCTTAAATAAATTGTATTTTTATTCAAAATCATAAGAGCCGTTTTTGAGAAAAACAAAATATTCAAAAATGTTTCCATGAAAGGTTATTTAAGGTGAAGATATGTTCTTGAAAATCCTCGTGTCACATCTTTGGAAGATACTCAACATAAATACTAAGTTTAGTACTTAACAGTATTTTTGTTTTTGAGCTATACTGTCAACAGTCAAACGCTTGTGAACCTTTTTCTAAAAAGTTGTTTTCGGACTCGTGGACCTCAAAATATATTTCCTGTGATATTCCGACATCGATTTTTGAGTGGAATACAATACCTTCTCTACCTAACATGTAATTTATACACACGTGCTAGAGACAGTAAAACTGATTGTAGTCTGCAGAGATCCCATAGTGTTTAGGGTTTATAACTAAATATTAATAACTATTATTTCGCTGTTAGTTAATTACACTGAACGTTAGGAGCTTGTAGTTTTCTACATTTTTTTTTCTTTATTCATTGTTGGTAGAAGTAGGAGTACGAGTAATATGCTCGCACCCTTTCTTGGGCACTCAGATCTTATCTTTATATGGTAGGTTTCGCGGAATTTCGGAAGAAGGGCAAAGCTGAAACACTGACACTGGAAGTAAATTATCAGCCTGATATCTAGTTGCATCAGTGCCAAGTTTTCATTCTGTGAATAGATCCCAGAGTCGCGCACATGCACATGCGTTGTGATTCGCTTAATAATTCAGCTAGTTTGCGGTATATTAAATAATATGTTCCCCATAATGTCTGAGGACCTCAAAGAAAGCATCCTTCTTTGGTTGACAACGCGCGGAATGACAGGAGGAGAGCTCTCACTTCTTCTCTCTGGTCCTCTCTTTCCTGTGAAACTAGCTCCCAGGAAAAGGTGCACATACATAGTACACAAGCTGAAGAACTTCCAGAATCTAGAGCTCAGCATGGCAAATAGGCCTCAGTGTACAATTTTGCTTGTATACCTCTGGCTGGGATTGACGAGGAAGCATACCCGAAGTGCTCCCAGATCCGCACGAAGATGTGCGCTAGAGAATAGGGTCCAGATAGTGCATTTCCTGATGCCGACTAGCGACCTAGTTCCGTCCCTTGGGGATCCCATTGTCCCAAAAATTGCCCCCAGATCCGGAAGATGATGTGCGCTAGAGAATAGGGTCCAGATGGAGCATTTCCTGATGCCGACTAGCGCCTTAGCTTCGTCTCTTGGGATCTCATTGTCCCAAAAAAGTGTCCCCAGATCCGGAAGATGATGTGCGCTAGAGAGTAGGGTCCAGATAGTGCATTTTCTGATGCCGACTAGCGCCTTAGCTTCGTCTCTTGGGATCTCATTGTCCCAAAAAAGTGCCCCCAGATCCGGAAGATGATGTGCGCTAGAGAGTAGGGTCCAAATAGTGCATTTTCTGATGCCGACTAGCGCCTTAGCTTCGTCCCTTGGGATCTCGTTGTCCCAAAAAGTGCCCCCAGATCCGGAAGATGATGTGCGCTAGAGAGTAGGGTCCAGATGGAGCATTTCCTGATGCCGACTAGCGCCTTAGCTTCGTCCCTTGGGATCTCATTGTCCCAAAAAGTGCCCCCAGATAACCGGAAGATGATGTGCGCTAGAGAGTAGGGTCCAGATGGAGCATTTCCTGATGCCGACTAGCGACTTAGTTCCTCCCTTGGGGATGCCGTTGTCCCAAGAAAGAACACTTGATACAACACTCTGAGCGCTGTCGCCTAGTCCTTCAACCTGGAAACAGATGAAAAGAGAGGAGGTAATGAATAGGGAATTTATGATAAAAGAGATGCCACTAACATTCACCTACTCACCTAGGGAGTCCACGAAAAATTATATGTGACCGGCCCAATGGGAATCGAACCGGAGACCTTCCTAATGCGAGTCTTATACGTTATCGCAGGGCCATCTCGCTCGGTTATCTTGGCAGAATATCATTATCTATCTTGCACACCAGCGCTGGATCAGCCAATCCTTTATTGGTTCCAGTTAATTTCGACTCACCATTAGTCTATAGGTGAAGGTCTGGCCTAGGTGAGTGGTGAAAAGGGAGGAATTTGAAAACATATCATCTGAGTGGCTGAAAGACAAGTTTCCAACGACAATCCACATTAGCTCATAGATAAAAGCTCGTTTAGTGTGTTGTAAACTAACCCAGCTCGATTTCAGGCATAGCAGCGAAGGAAAAACCGTAATAAAGTGAAGGTGAAGTGAAGCGTTAGATCAATCCAGAGATGGATTATTATTTTCTTATGATCATGCATATTATAACGACAGATTTCAAACTCTCGGCTGCACGTAGTTACTGTTTAATATCATACTTATTTCGAATATGTCTGGCTATTATAAACATTTAATGTGTCATGACATTAGTTTTAACATATAAAATGTATAATTATTTATGTGTATTAAACAAAACTTCTTATACGAATTTACTTACTGTTCGAGAAGTAAGTTTTTAGGCAGATGTAAAGTGAGCAAAGTAGGAAGTATTTTTTCAAAATAATATTTAACGTATTCGGTAGGAATTAGTGCATTAGTTGGAATGCAAAATATAATTTAAAAAATTCGATAGGACTTAGACTATAGAATAAAACATTCTCTACCTCTCCTTAAATAAACACAAATAAGGTCATATGCAAGGCAGGAAGCGTGGAATGGGTGTGGCTGAGAGCTACAAATGTATTGAATTCTCTAACAATATTCCTGTTATATTTCAATGGTATAGTTAAAAAAATATTCTAAAAACACTTTTGAAATTAGCTTTTAGACCAGAGAATATGTAAAGCTTGAAGGAAACAAATTCGACATAAGTTTTAGTAATTAATTAAATCACTTTAAAGCTGGCAGATCCATATGAAGTTTTCTTACACTTTTCTAGCTTTCTCACGTCCCATGACATTACTTTTGTGTATCGTGCTCACTCGTTATTTATAGAGCATACAATCAGTGCTGGAAGAATTAGGTAATTGACCAATTCCGTAGCTTTGGGCCTAGAAACTTTTAATAAGAGATTTAATTTAAATATCAATGAAGAAATCTACTTAATTTATATTACTTTCTTTCTTTTCTGCTTACGTATTAATTAAATAGATGTATTATACTCTATCCAAAAGATCACTACCAAGGATTTTACGGATACATTTCTTTAATTAATACGTAAGTGGAAAAGAAATTAATGTAAATTAGGTATGTTTGTTCATTGATATATACATTTCTCATTTAAAAGTGTTCTAAATTGTCTATTTTCCCAAAAAGACTTAATGATATGGATGAATATACTAATGTTAAAAAGATATTTATATGAAAACATTAAATATTTAAATGTTTGAAAGTAATCTGTGATGTATCCTTTATTCGAAGACATTTTTTATGATCTTGTATAACCTATAAAATATTAGACGAAAATGTACAACATCCATTAAAACATCAAATGTTTATAAAATAACGCTTTTGTGTCCTGGATAATTTCCGAAATGTTCCTTATTAATGGTTCGAATTTGTCAATATGTTTCGTCATTTTTTTGAAGCCCTGTCAATATGCAGTTTTTTTAATCCTCAAGCCAAAATACCAGTTTAGCGTTCATTTCTTAAACATTTGACGATCACTGTTCCTTTTTTGTCTACACGAAATATGTAATACAGCTATTTCTGTCGTGGTTTATCCAGATTAAACCCAATCGATAGAAAATACTCTTTAATGATAATGTTAATGAATTGTTTTTTTTCCATACAAGCCGTGTGCAGGACAGAAGTTGAAAGGATTGAATGAGATTGAAAAATTCAATGCCACAGTCGGAATTTAAACCTCAGATATCCCAGCCTCCGTACGGTTGTTCTAACTACTGAGCTAACATGGTAATATGCTGACACTATATTTGCCAACTGACTGGCATTAACAAGTCATGACAAGTCCAAATGTGTCTACGAACTGTGAATCGTGGGGCTTGCAGTACCTAATCCCCATTGGGATATGCCATCTCAAAATACATGCGAGTTAGTTGGCAAATTAACGTCGTGTCGACATGTTGCCTCTGGATTAGAGCAACCTGATGGATACCGGGAGATCCTTGGTTCAAATCCTGGTCTTAGTATTTAATTTTTCAATCGAAATCTACCTTTCATAAGAATGGTCTGTACACCCAGAAATAAACAATATAAAAATCATCAGTTTTCCACTCTTTCCTTTTAGAGCCCATGCAAAGAGAACTGAACTCGAAATATAATATATACGACCGGTTTTGAAAAGAGTCGACTCTCATTTTAGGCTACCACATATTTTGTCAATCTTAATATACACATTTCCTAAATACTAGGAACACAGCAAAGAAAGAACTACATTTTCACCGGGCAACCCCTTTAATGTACAACAAAACTGTAGGCAGTTTATATTGATAAAACAGTCACGTAGCGCCTTTCGGGTTCAATACCGTCCTAACAGTTGCGTTGGAGTAGTTGCCACATGATCAGGGGGAAATACTGTTTTCACGGTAATACGCCTGCAAGTATTGCTTTTTTTTTTTTTTTTTATTCATTTTGTTAATTACAAAAGGTATAAGTTATCTTATAAATACAGTATAGCAGTTCACCATTTTTATATATAGTTATGAACAATGTCTGTGCGTTTAAATTAAACATGTTCAGGAAGATGGTAACAAAATGAGAAGATTTTGTAATCGCTATAGAATGAGCAAGGCAAAAGCTGTTGCCGATTGCAGTGAAAGACGCCTATGTTTTTGCAGATCTTCTCTTGCTGCTCTAAGATGACAACGTAAACCGTCGACGCTGGGATGCGTTTCAGACAGCATATAATGCTGAAAGCCTACAGCGAGCCACACCTGTGCGAAGCGGTCGGTAGTACTTCGAGTCTCTAGTTGTAGTAATGTGCGAGCATATTCGTTGGGATTTTGCGAAGGAGCAAGACGGTGCAATTGCGAAACAACCCAGTGCCAGATCTGTTGTGCTGTTGTGCAGGTAACAAAACGATGGCGTAGAGTATCCCGCACACCGCAAATGTTGCATGTGAGGGTCCTCACCATGTTGTATCGGAATTTATTATCCTCTGTAGCCATAGCCATAACATCATTGATGACCAAATATGCGCATGTAGACCACTCCGTAGATATGTTGCGCAAATAGATGTTCCGCCATACCTGGCACCAGGGTCTGTTGGGCATCCTATCCACCACATGAATTGGTGCAAGCAGCCGCTGTAGGAAAAGCTTGTAGAGCTCAGTTGATAGTCCTCTAGGTTGCTGAGGTAGGACATCGACATCAATGCCATCCAAAACATGGAGTGCTCTCTTAAATCCCGCAGGAACAGCCCGAACTGGAGTTCCAAGACAATTCTTGAAGGGTTCCCAAAATGCTATTTCTTGTTCTTCTCCATATCCCCTAGTGGCAAGTATAATAGATTTAACAAGAAGCGCTTTACGCTTAGGTGCCACTGCAATTAAACCTAAGCCGCCTTCGTTACGTTTTCGCCACAATTGGGTTTTAGCTACACGAAAGGGCTGTGCTCTCCATAAATAGTATCCAATAAGTCGTTCAATTCGGGAGACGTGTTTTTCAGGCATTGGTAGTATCTGCGCCATATACCATAATTTTGCCAAAACAAACTGATTGATGTGCCACACTTTCTGTAGAAGATTCAAGTTCCGGCCAAGATGTGCAGTGGTATTCAGCCGAATCAAATGTATTTTGTGATCCCAGTTGCGAGCAATCATCGATGTAAACGGCTTGGAGAAGATGATGCCGAGAATCTTGACACTATATTGTATCGGGATATCGAGCAATGTGTGATCAGTCGGCCACGATCCAAGAGGGAGCAGTTGCGACTTCACGGTGTTCATTTTGGCATTAGAAGCTTCCTCATAAAGTGTGATGGCGGTATGTACCAAGGGTAAGGCCTCACGCCTACGGATGAGCAGCGTGACGTCATGAGCATAAGCTCTGGCACAAAATAATCGAGCTGGAGTGACAGTCCCAGTCAACTTAGCTTAGAATATAGCGAAGAAAGAGTTCTAAAGAAAGGGAGAAGAGAATCATTGACAGTGGACAACCCTGGCGTACAGAGTTAGTAAGCTTATATGCTTACTGAAGTATCCATTGACTTGCACCTTCGAAGACATCCCACTGTAGACGGTTCTGATTGCAGATATTAACAACGGTGGAAGTTTGAATTTCTGAAGCACTTTAAACATATAAGCATGGCCAACTCTATCAAAGGCTTTATCAAAATCCAGACTGACCAACGCAGCAGCCTCCGACGGATTCCGTTCATAATGGAGAATTGTATCTCGGAGAACCAGAAGGTTGTCAATTATGGTCCTGCCCGGGATGCCACATGTTTGTCCGGAGGTTACAATTGTAGGTAGAATAATCCTTAATCTGGATGCAAGTACCTTCATCAGAATTTTGTAGTAGGAGTTTAAAAGTGTTATGGGTCTATAGTCCCAGACACTCACTCATTGGAGACCTTCTCTTTGGGATTAAGATGACGATGCCATCTGCGAATCCAGGGCAACAGTTCGATCCAATAAGGATCTCATTTACCAACTCTACAACTTCTGCTTTGATTATACTCCAAAAGGTCTTGTAAAATGAATATGTCAGGCCATCTTCTCCTGGGCAGGAATGGAGGCTAGCGGAATTAATGGTTTGTAGAATACTTTAGTGGCAAACTTGGGAATGAATTGTATAAGCAAATCGGAGAAAATTGTCGCATATTCGGGGATTAACATATTAGAAAAGTTGCTTATAAGGCACGTCTGATATTGAGATTACTCGATATTTATGAGCATTTGTTATTGGAAAATTGGAAAACTTGACTGCAATCGGACATTACTTGTTACGAAAATGCCAAGTCGTGTTAACAAAAATATGGCATATAACTCAGTCTCATCCTCTTACTTAGAAACCTCCTCAAAAGTGAGATCTGCAGCTGACCGCTTGCTATGTTCTAACTGAATGTATAAAATACACCACACCAATAACCAGACTTCGGACATTATTTTAGGTTAAGCTAACAGTAGCTTAGCCATGTTATTAACAAGCAAACGGAGAGGGGAGAGGCAGAAGTCCCATGCTATGATAGCTTGGCACAAAATTGAGTATAGAGTTCTGTAGTGAATATAAGTTTATATTCCAAATTATAAATTTCATAAACAAAATAATAAATATGTATTATGACAAATGTACAATCAGTTTTATATGCGATATACATGCGTAGACAATTATTGTGCCATTTTACCAAGCTAAAGGCAAAAGGTTCTACCTAAGCTTCATGAAACTTTTCTTAGAATGCCCTGAGGGCTGCACTCTGGTGGTCCCGTTTGAAGATACATGCTCTAAACTGGTTACGCAATAGGAAACCGTCTCCAGAGAGAATGAACCAACATGCTTTGGAGAAAGTGTTAGTCTTGGACACCGACTTCCACCAAAGCCATCACCTAGGAAGGTTCTATACGGAAGGACCCGTTTTGGCTGAGTACCTTTTAGTCCTATTCTAAATTCACTTCAATATCCATTTTCGTAAGTATATTGTTTTTCAAAATCCATTACTGTTGTGCACAGTGCGGGTTTTGACGTAACTTATTTTTGGCGTGACAAAGACGTAAGGTTATTCGCAGTTTTTGTAAAGAAAAGAAAGAAAAGAGACAACGTAATTCTCTTGTAATTCTATGCATGTAAAATGTTTTGCCAAGAGCAATGAAAACTTTGGTAAAAAGGCAAGAAAAGGATAAAATTCATAAACGTAGAAGGTACGTTATGAACTCTTGTTTGAAAGAAAAACCTAATGTATTTAGGAAGGAATATCTTGTAATTTTTCATCGGTTACAAGTGATATAAAGGGCACCAACTATTGTTTACAGAAGACCTTATTCTGCTTTAAGGATAATCACAAAGTATAACACTATTACTAATATTTTATGAGTATATTAATACCAGAATCTTTTGCATTGGACTTTGTATCGTCACAACAGGTTATACGTACTAAACGCTTCCTTAGAGTGAGTGACAGGCAGTGCTTGTGGATGGGGAGGTCCCAAGGAAACCCTGTTTGCTTGTAACTTATTTTACAACCATTTTGCAACCATATCTGAAGTCTATGACATTCCTACTAATATTCCTAGGACACAGCTACTATAATCTGTACATTAATACAATTCTACTGTGCAATAGTTTTTTAAAAGCTACATATTTCTTTTATATTGAAGTAACTGTAACTATTCAATTTTAGTATGTGGTGTTGTAACGTATAATAATTTACCATTGCTATTTAATCCAAAATGATGTCGCGATAAATGATGTTGAATAAAGAAAAAGAACAAGAGAAAAATGAGACGTTTTTCATTCACATCACATTCTCTATCTGTTCAATCAACAAAATGTCCTTACAAAATACAGTGCTAATCGAGATAAACAGTAGCAGAATTGGTCTTTTAACTTGATTCCTTTAAATAGAAGGGCAATACACTAGGAAAAAGGGATAGTAATTTTTTTTTTAAAACTTCATCGCTATGTGGAACAATTGAACTTCGGTTCTCTTTTTTATTCCGGGTAGTGAAGCAAAGAAAATGAAACGCAAAAAGTAAGCTTCAGATGCTATTCCCAGAAAATTTAAGATATACATTTTCTCGGGCTTCTAACCAGGTAACCTGCTTAGAAGCCCGAGAAGATTTTGAATTAACACGTCGCCAGGAAAGCTTCAGTTCTTATTTTATATGTATTTTATTTCTCAAGTAAATATCTTTATTATACAATATTTTAATCATAATCTTTAGAGCCATTTTTGAGAAAATCAAAGTTTTCGAAAAAAGATCTAAGTAAAGGGTAGTTTGGGGTGGTTTTTTTTCTAAAAATCTTCGTGTCGCATCGCTGGAAGACACTAAACTTAAATACCAAGTTTGGTATTTTACCGACTTTTCGTTTTTGAGTTGTGTTCACAGACATACGGGCACATGGACACACACACACTGACACATATATATCTGTTGAAATCTCGGTATTAATTTTTTTGGTGGAATGCAATACCTTTTCTATACACTATGTATATAGTACGTATAGAGAAAGTAAAAAGAATATGGTATGTTATTCTATATTTGCACACAAGCAGTTAATAACGGAATAAGCGTGAAATAGCTGTTTAAAACGAGTTATATTTCAGAAGCGTTCATTGTTAGTTAATAGAAACACCACCTAAATATATACCAAACCATAATCTCACTTAGTAATCTCAAAAGCCATTTTTGTAAACTAAAATTAAAATATATTTAATGAAGTTGAATAATTTATTTGTTTTATGTTTTGAAACTCTGGTGTTTATATCCAAATGACTTTCTCTACCCAATGCCACTATTCTTATAAAACCCTTTATTTTCTCTATTTATTACTAGTACGTACATAGTAAGTATTCCACACAAAAATTCCATTCCGGGATTTCATCATAAATACATATTTTGAGGACCCGGAATAATATAAAGCAATTTTAGAAAACCGTTCACGCACTTGTGCGGAGGGGGGGGGCGGTCTGTCCGTATATATGTCTCTCTCTCTCCCTCTCCCTCTCCCTCTCCCTCTCCCTCTCTCAACAGCAAAACTGGGTACACCGTTAAATACCAAACTTAGTGTTTAAGATTAGTGTCTTCTGTGATGCAAAAAACAGATTTTCACGAGAATTTCCAAAACCCAAACTTCCTTTACAAAGAACATTTGTAGAAATTTTCGATTTAATTATAAGTGGTTCTAAAACTTAATTAAAATACTGTATCTTAAAAAAATGTATACGTATAATTATCTCTATATAGTCTCTTAAGCTCTATTATTTTGAATGAATTGTTCATAACTGTTAGAGAGATAAACTGAAACTACACAAAACTGTAGATCTCGTTAAAATAGTAAATTTACATATCATATCGACTTTTTGTGCAGTTAAGTATTTCCGACATATTCCTTGAATTTTAAAATAATTTCTCGTACCAGCATTCCTTATTCCTTTTTATCCTTTTACTCCTGGCCATTCAAAGAGAAGAAAATTTCAATTACATAGCAATCGGTTATTAACAATTTTGAATATCGCTTTAGCTTAGTTAATCCTGATTAACATGAAGTAGATCGGGGAATAAGATTTTATAAGAGTTTTGATATAGAATACGTAGATAAAATTATTGAATGGAAGTTTTTTTCTAAACCTGCTTCAACTTAGTAGATATAAATAATTCAGGCATGGTTTCATTATAGATTTCGTTGTAAGAACGAAAAGAATCACAGAGGGTCAACGTGAAGTTTATAAATGTACTTATAAGGTAGCACCTATATCCTATGAAAATCAGTCTTAGATGTTTATTATATTCTGAACTAATAGATAATGAATTTAGTAGATTGAGATTGGTAACATTGGATTGTAATCTTCTCTTATATTACTAAATTGCGTGAAATGCAATACACTTTCTGTTCTCCTGTAAGAAAAGAAAACATTAAGAAAAGTACAATTAAGCAGCATTGGTTTAACATGAATTAGAATCCATCAAGAAAAATGGCTGTTTGGAATGGTTATACAGTATTATCTACACTGATAAATACAGTTACACTACATCTGGAACTATATATTTCAAGCGCAGTTCTGTTTTTATTTTTCCTTGCATATTTCTCTCATACACTTTAACTCAAACAGTCCGTTTCCAAGGGTCATAGAGAACCAACTATATTTCTGTATTGTTCGCCTCAGTGTGTTAGAAAGCTGGGTTGCGCCTCTGTTAACAAATTAGTCGTTACAAAGGCGTTCTAACACATAACTTTGCTTGCGTATTCCTGAATGTAAATAAAATTAAGAGCTCGAGATCTTTTGCAGCACATTCCCGTAATGAAGTGTTGTTGAAATCCTGTTTTTGGAATTAGTGCGCCGTGGCGATTTAACTACCAGCAAGCAAGTCTAGCCAGCACCCTCCCTACAGGCCCACCCCCGATTTTGGTTTCTCTTTGCCCCAGCGAAGCATTGCTACGCGCACGATGGCCTAATTCTCACATATGCAAATAAGTTGGCCATTAATTCCCGAGTATACAAACAGCGCTGGAGTGCCTCATTATCCTGTGCAAGCAAAAGGCCATTGTCCGAATCGAGAAAGGGAGGAGAAAAAATACGGCTGGGGGAAGTGGGGACGAGAGTGGTAACACAACGGAAGCACGCAGATTTATTGATAATGTTGCGTCCATCATACGTCATTGTGGCAGCGCAACCAGACAATTTTGTACAGCTTGCCTTCGCTTGATTTTAATGGTTGCGCTCTTCAATGAGAGATGGATTTTAATAGCTCAGCTTAACAACGAATTTCCATTGCGATAGACGTATAAAGCCTAGCGCTCTCATTCGCTTCGTTTGCCTTTGTATTGCATCCTTTCACATTTTACATCACCAGGGAATAAAGCGAAAGAAACACATCACGGCGCATGACAGCGAATTTTCCAGGATTATCGGTCATCAGGTTGCAAGAATACCAAAATGCAAGCAATAAGAAAAAACACATAACCTACTGCACATAGAGCGGTGTGGACACTTTCAGTATCGCTAACATTACCCCGATCTATTCCTAATTGTTCTCAATTTTGAAACCCAATACGCTATTTATGTAGAGATCATGATGATAATAATAACAAGCGATATTTTATTTTTGCTTAATGTTTTCTACTCATTTTAATTTCAGTGTGAGAAAAGTTTTAAGTATTTTGATTCTGAAACAAATAACAAGGAATATCTCAGAAATGGTCAAAAAACTTATATGACAAAAATTGTGTGTTTTAACGTGATGTACACCTTTGTGCAAAATTCAGCAAAATTTGTTCAGAATAAAGAGGTATTCCAAGGTTGTTCCAAGAAAACTCAAGATATGCTTTTTATTTCTCATGTAAGTATTTAAATATACGAGATTTATCAAAATCGTTTGAGAAATGCAAAGTTTTGTATAATTTTTCTATGTAAAGGTTCGCTAAGGGTGGATGGATATTCTTGGTGTCGCATTCTTGAAAGATACTGAACTTGAAGTATCAAGTTTGGTGTTTGATGACTTTTCCATTTTGAGCTATGCTGCCCACAGACACACACACACACACTCACACACGGACACTTTTTTTACTTTCTCTACGTGTACTATGCACATAGTATATGGAGAAGGTATTGTAATGCAACCAAACGTTTGATACAGAGATTTCACCGCAAATACATGTTTTGGGATCCACTGAATCCTAAAATAAAGCATTTTTAAAAAAATTTTGTATATCTTAAATTTTATGGGTATAACCTCTGAAGATATGTTTATTGTGGTTGAATTTTGCAGACTTTTGCATAACTCGTAAACCGCAAGAGATAGACAAAAACTTACCACACAAGAATGTAGAGCTCGTTAAAACACACAATTTATGATATATACACTTTTACATGGAGATGAGATATTCCTTGTTATTAGTTTCAGCTTTAAAATACTTATACTTTTCTCATTCTAAATTTGTCAACTCCTGGCCATAAAAGGTACTTCAACCACATAGCAATCAGCATTTAAAAGATTTGACTATCGATTTAGCGTATGATATGCCCTCATTTCCTTTCTACTTACAAGAAAGCAAGTAATAAGATTATTTCTGCTAATTTTTTTCTCAGCATTAATTAAATAGAAGAACAATTTTTAACAATAATGTATTGTAGAGATGATGAGAAAGTCATATAAACGGAACACAGACCTTTTTTATTCAGGGGGTCCCAAAGCATAATATTTCCGTGAAATCTCGGTAGAGAATTGTTGGGTGCAATACAATATCTTCTCTATGCATTATGTATATACGAGGAGCGTTTCTTTTTCAACCTCCGATAGGCTATAAATAAAAGTCAAGTTCATAGAAAACAATTATTTTATTACTATAATTTTTGTACACTTATGGTTGCTTTTCAACACAATCACCCAAAAGATTGAGACTTTTATCGTACTTGTGCACAAGCTTTGCAATATCCGCTTTAAAAAATGGTGTCGCCAATGATTTCAAATGAGCATTGACGTTGTTTTGAAGATTTTCGAACTTGACGACGTTTGCGGAAAACCATTTAAAACAAACGAAGAGGAATGCTGATTTCAAGAATTGTGATGATCCATAACAACGCTCGTCCACGCACTGCTGGCACAACCCATCAGCTCCTTGAACAATTTCAATGGGACATTTTCGATCATCCACCATACAGTCCTGACCTGGCATCCAGCGACTTTCACCTTTTCCCTGAACTGAAGACGCGGATAGGAGGGCAGCACTTTCAAACCAACGAAGATCTTCAAATCAACGTCAATGCTCATTTGAAATCATTGGCGGCAACATTTTTTGAAACGGGTATTGCAAAGCTCGCGCACAGGTACGATAAATGTCTCAATCTTTTCAGTGATTATGTTGAAAGATAACCATAATAGGACACATTGTTTAGTAATAAAATAATTGCTTTCTATGAACTAGTCTGTTATTTATAGCCTATCGGAAGTTGAAAAAAAAAACAGCCCTCGTTGTATGTGTAGAGAAAGTAAAAAGAAAATAGACACCCCGTCAGATAAAGGGAGCGGAGCTGCGGGTTCTGCTTGTTAAGCTAATAGGGAGCGTGGGTACGAAAATCAGATGATTAAAGCAGCGGATGGGAAATGTGTGTGCGCGTTAAGCTGAGCCGACTTCTCTTTCTAAGGGAATTCATCCGACGGGTGCAGAACTTTGTGGTTGAAACTGCGAGGAAGGGCTGGAAGTGAAACATAGAAATGAAGCGAAAATGTGAAGGGAGAAGGGGGTTGAAACATGAAATTGAACGTGACTACAAGTTGAAATATGTCACTTCTTTTTAGGCTGGCAACGTTTCTTTTGTAAACTTTTAATGGGCTTTCTTCCATTATTACAATTCTCTCTCATTCCACCCACTATACACATTCAGTAGGTACACAGGAAGAGTTTTTCTAGCCCGAGAAGATGTTCTTTTGCTCTTTATTTTTTTAACTTCTGTTGTACTTCTAAATGCATCAGCACGAGCGGAAGTGGATCACATTCTGTTACTCATCCTCCCTCCGCCACAGGCACCATCCTACAACTGTCTTTTTTTAAATTAACCTGCTTGATTTTTTTACCTGGTTAATTGTTACTCAAGAATGGCTGTATGTTATGCTGTCTGCGAAATACAGGGTTATTCAAAAAGAAAGAACAGATTTCAAATATGTATTGCTTCCAAACTACAAAAGATAGAAACATGATTCCTACGTTCATGGAGATAGAAAAGTGTACATTTTTATAATATGCATTCAATATGAGCACCGTGTGTTACACGACATATGTCAAAACGGTGACACATTTCTTGCCACACACGAATCAGCTGGTCTCCAGTTATCGAATTCACAGCTTCAACAATTTGATCTCGTAGATCTTCAAGAGTGTCAGACATAGGAGGGCTAAAAACACGGTAGTTTACATAACCTCATAGATAAAAATCACACGGAGTGAGATCTGGAGACCTGGTGATAAAGTTGATCTGCTCCTCCTCTCGCAATCCAACGTCCTGCAAACGTGTTATTCAAGTAACGTCGGACGTGGTAAGAGAAATGAGGCGAGGCACCATATTGCATGAAAAAAATTCATTGGAAAACATTAATCGTTGAGTAAAATTGTCTTCTTCCACATCTTCTAACATGCCAATGTACAAATCGTACCTTTTGTTGTGGTCGTCAGGATTCAATGCAGTTTGTATGTCTTCAGGTGCAGACGATGTTTAAGAACTCGCCATACCGTTGGTTGCTTGCTCGTGATGTGAATTCCTTTGGGATTCTTTCGTTGATCTGCAACAATGGACTCTAGCTTTGCTAATTGCAGCACACAAAATGATTTGTCTTGAGGTGTCGCCGCCATTTCACTACAGACATACAACAACAAACAACAGCGCCAATGCGGCCGTGATTGGAACTTCTACCCCTCACGCTATTTCAATTGTATACCTTTCTCTCTCCATGAACGTTGGAATAATGCTTCTATCTTTTGTAGTTTGTAAGCAATAAAAGTTTTAAATGTGTTCTTTCTTTTTGAATAACCCTGTATGAAGTCGCGAGGTGTTTGAAACTTTCTTCTACACTGATAACAGGCAAAATTTTGGTTTCATGATTAGTGGCATTGCAGTTGTTTATTAAACAGACTTATTTGATTTGAATTTACAATAAGTACGCAATGTTACACCATAATTAATGTCTCTTAGCAGTCACAATACTTATCAAGCAGGAGACCTTTGTTCGATTTCCGGTACCGGCGTGGGTATTTTTTCCCACTGGGAGATCTGGCCTGGGGTGCACTCAGCCTTGTGAGGTCCTTGAGGGGGGGTCGAGGTCCTGACCGCCTCTCACCCTCCAAGACTGAACCCCAACCATGACGTCTGTCATGGACCGTGTTGGGGTACGAAATGGCCGAACGGTGGGCCAAGGTTCCTTGTGAGCTGTCGTACCTTGCAGTTATATATAGTTAGCAGTCACAATATCTATCAATAATGTAAATTACCATATTTTAATTCATCGCAATGATATCGACACCTGATTGCATGCGTTGACCTATTTCATAGAAGTATGCCTAATTCAATATTCATAGAACAATTAACAATTACTAACCTCCAATAACTGCAGTTATGAAAATAACAGTAATAAATAATTTCTGTGTGTTGCCATTTTTCTATCAATTAAAGATGTCTTTAATTGAAACCATTTCAATCTGTTTATTTAAGCAATTTAATCGTGTAAGCGTAAAGCTGCAACACTATTGATATCCACCAGCCGCCAGCTGATTACAGTACCGCTGCTAAGAAGAAACCAATGAATATCGCAGCCGCGCTGCGCATCACAAATGCCCAGTAGCTAAAGGAGTTTAATAATTAATAGTTCATCCATAAATATTGACAACTGTCTAAAAATAGTGTATGAGACACGTGTTAAAATGGTATGTTATTGTTCTTAGGGTTGCAAAACTCGATCTTTGCAATTATTAACATTTATATCATAAATTACTATTTTTGAACTTCTAGGGATATAATTTTAAAACGTAATGTAAAATAGAAAAGAACAGGAAAAAACGTGATGTGTAACGTGAATTTTCCTTTTTTTTCTTTTGTTATTCGTCTATATAGGATCTAATCGAAATAACCAATAACAGAAATTAACTAACTGCTTAGATTCTAATCAGTATACTGAGAATAAGGGAATAATAATACTAGATCAAGTCAAATCTTTAAAAACATGGTCGCTATGTGACATAACTGAAATTTGGTTCTCTTTGTATGACTAGGAGTAAAACAAAAAGCGAGATGAAATTAATCGTAGCATCCCATTTAAAAGAAGTGTTAAGTATTTTGAAATTGGAAAGAATTAAAGGAATATATTGGAAATTGTTAGCCCTACTAAACTGTAATATATAAGTTGTGTGTTTTAATGATATATACTTATTTGTGATAGATTTTTGTTTGTCGCTTACTACTTACCAGTTATGCAAAAGTCATCATAATTAAACAGGCCTTTAGATGATACTCTTAAGAAATGCAAGATAAATGTTTCATTTGTCATGTACGTATCTTTACTATAGGACTTTAAACCAAAAAAGAGAAATTTTTGAGAAAATAAAAAAAATTGAGAACTTTTCGTCTAATAATTTGTGGACACACACACACACACACACACACACACATACATTACTTTCCAATTTTATTTTATTCAGAGCCCTCAAAACATATTCCCAGTTATTTCTATACATGGCATGTTCTACTTACTATGCACATACATAGTATGTAGTAGGGAATAAAAATAGCACAAGATAGAATGAATTCGAAAGGACATCACCAGAATGAAATATCAGAGAATACTATCTTTCATAAATACAAGCTATGTGTAAATGAAGCATTGAAAGACCTAGAATAGTGAATAATTAAATGAAGAGGTGTCAGACTGTCAGCCCCATTGATTTTGTGCAAGAGTAAGCAGGCTGATTTCGTACTTCCTAATGGTAAACACGTGATATGATACATACGGATTCTGATAGCAGTGGTAGGTCTCTCGTTTCTTGCACAATGTGTCGTGTGTCAGCTTGTTATGTTGGGAACAGAGAAATCCAACATGTTGGCCATCGATTTCTACGTTTAGCCTACCTTAGAGGAATCTTTCTTATAAGTATTTATAGAAAGAAGCTTACATTGATGGTGCTTTAACTAATTTAGAATTATTGGATTATTAGGTACGTTGTATTGTACTGTGTTAAGTAGAAATAGTTACTAAGATGACTTCATTTTCAATGCCATAATTGTGAAATTACTAAAATCATATCAGCGCCGCCGATGAGCTGGAATTTTATCCGCAGCATATCTTTTATGTGCCAATAAAGTTACTGACATGGGGTGGTTGTTTTTAAGCACACTTGAAAACCATCAGTCTGGGCCGGGTTTGACCCCGGAATCAGAGGATAAGCACCACCCACACTGATAGCGTTACAATATGATCACTATAGTATTCACTTAGTTAAGGAGCTTGCTCTGCTTTGTGAACTTTATAATAAAGGTTATGTCTTTTGCAATTGTTTACCTTACGACTACCAAATATTTGAAAATATGTTTATGCTCATATCATCAACATGTGTGAATGCTAATATAGCAAACATTATAATACAGTAAATACTTCACCTATCGTAAATTTACAATAGGTTAGTTAACCTAGGAACGGGAGATTATGTATTTTAAACGGAAAATTGTATATACATCTAGTGCATGGAACGAGTTTTCATACACTTATAGGTCACGCAGTTCAATAAGCGATTAAGTGCGACCAGCGATCAAGGTCCTCTTTCCCTACTTTAATGAAAGATCAACCTGTTGGTGACGTCTGGCCTAATCCCCGGATTGAAGAAGAAAAAAGCAGAGACAACCTTGGCGGTAGGTGGTAGAGAAAGTAACATTTGAATGGACCGAACCATATGTCTCTGCGGTAACTTGTGAATATCAAACTCGGGACATCCAGGGGCTTCTTCGTATTTTTTTTTTTCCGGTTCGGTAGGCATATTCTTAACTGATTACCTTCTATCAAGAATGACCACCCGTCAGTACATGTCCCCATTATTTGCTTTCACCTGTATTACTTCATCTGTTTCAGTTTGTAGGACTAAGGGACGGCGGTTGGTGCGTTGTGACAAGATAGCGGAATTTCGGCTCTTGAAAGATTTTGTTCCTTGCTCTTGGGAGGATACTGATCCCTAGGATTGTCTCGCCTACTCCCAACACCCCGTATTTCGCATAGCTAAAACAGAGTTAGTCGGCATCAGAAATGAAATTATGTTGGAATCGTTAAGGATCCCGTCCTTGCTCGTGTATATATCGTCTCGTGCAGATCTAGTCGCCTTTGGGTCTCCCCTTCATCCCTTCCTTCCAGGAGACACTTTAGAAACAGAAAGGTCCCACATTAGCTTACTTTTGGCGTTATTTTAATTCACTGTAGTATAGTTGGTGCATGAGCTACGTTAACCTGCGGTTTCGATTGGTGACTGCTGTCGCATACATAGCAGCAGTCAATCGTTCCATGTGGAGTTAGAACTCGGATGTCCTCGCAGCAAGAACGTTACAATTGGTTACAAGGAGAACTCCATTGGACAAACACTAAATGACATCACTGATGCCTTCCTCTAACTTCCGCGCGATTTCTGAAACGGTAGCTGAGTGCAACTCTGGGTGGAGTCGATGTGCAGTTCTCTCATCACAGTTATATTACCATTAGTTATAAGAGGACAAACACAAAATGGGGTCGCTATTGTTGCTATGCATTTGATATGAACACAATTTGTTACTTATTCGACTTTTCTTTTGTGAAAAAATACTGTTTCGAAGCACACAGAGGGACACAGATACTCAAACAGGCATACCATACATGAATATTTTTTGAAAAGCGCATTTACGGATTCAGGGGGTCCAAGTGTGTATGTGTGTGAGTGTTGTGTGTAGGGGAAAATCTCAGTATAGAGCTTCTGGAAGAAACAAAATGCCTCCTTTTATTATACTAGGGTCGGTTGATAAGTCCCAGGCCTCACACAGATATGGCGCCACTAGGCCAATTAGACGGTATAGTTTAATTCCATACTAGCTTGTATCCATAGTTGCTAGTGAATAGCTTGTTTAGTTTCGAATGACAGCATTTTAAACAAGACAACATCCGAATATTCACGAAAATGGGTGATTTGGAAAAACGAGAAGTGATTAAATACTTCCATTTGAAAGGCTTAACGCCTAAAGAAATCAAGGAGGAAATGGAAAGTACATTGAACGACTCTGCCCCTTTATATTCAGTGATTAAAAAGTGGGTAGCAGAGTTTACAATGTGACGTACGAGCACTAGTTATGAGCCTTGCTCTGGACGCCCTGTAGAAGTGACAACTCCAGAGAGCATTGGTAAAATGTATCGTTTAGTACTGGAAGATCGCGGATTAAAATTGTTTGAGATAGCAGAGGATGCAAACATATCAAAAGAACGTGCAGGAAATATTTTAAGTGATGTTTTGTGCTTTCACAAGTTCTGTGCAAGATGAGTGCCGCGTTTGTTGACACCTGATCAAAAGTTGCAAGGAAAACTGTTAAAAATGTGGAGCTCTACCGTAAAAATCCCACGTATTTTTCAGACGTCTTATCACCATGGATGAAACTTGGATACACTCCAGAAAGTTAACCACAGACAAAACATGGATTGCGCCAGGTGTACCAATTCCAAAAGAGGCAAAGTCAATTTTGTCACCTAACGAGGCTATGGCCACTGTTTTCTGGGATGCACAGGGAATTATTTTTATTGATTACTTGGAAAAGCGTAAAGGTATCACTGGTGAAAAATAATTTGAACAATGCTCCGGCCCAGCGTTCAGTTATTGCAATGGGAAAAATGTGCGAATTAAAGTTCGAATTGCTTGAACATCCACCCTATATGCCAGATCTAGTACCCAGTGACTACCACCTGTTCACAAACTTAAAGAAAATTCTTGTAGGACGAAGATTTCACAACAACGATGCGGTAAACAGCTATTTTGAGGACCTTGATAAACCGCACTTCAGAGATGATTTAATTAAATTAGAACACTGATATGACAACTGTATTATCCTCTCTAGAGATTTTGTTGAGAAATAAGGGGAAACAAAATTAAATGCTGTTTTCATTGAGAGGCCCGGGACTTGTCACCGACCCTCGTACTTAATACAGAATGTAAAAATATGACGTGTGAGATCCTCATTATTGTGTCTACTTTCCATGGTTTATTACTGGTTATACAATGTGTGTGCATATGTACAGTCGTCTGTGTAGCTCGGTTGGTTAGGCCCTGGTTTTCTGAACTCAAGGTCACGGGTTAAAACCCAGACCACATCGATAGCTTTTGAGTGTGCTTAAAAGTGACAGCCCCATGTTAGTAGAGTTATTGGCATGTTAAAGAACTCCTACGGGACAAAATTCCGGTACACCGAATCGCTGACAGTGTCGTTAAGAAACAAAATCATCTAGTTTAATTTATACAACTTGTTTCTACGAAGGTTTGTTTTTGTGTCTTTACTAAATGATGTCATCGATGCCTTCTCCCAATTTTTGCACGATTTCTGAAACGATACCTGAGTACAACTCCGCGTGGAGTCGATGTGCTCCTATCATATTTACACTCCTGTCACAGTTACGCTACCATTGGTTACAAAAGAGGCACCATTCGACAAACAGTAAGTGGGGTCTATAGTGCCACTTTTAAAACGTTGGTTGAGTTGGCATAGCTTTGTCATGAGTTTTTGCACAAACTATACACTGCTACTGTTGCGCATTAAATTTTCATTTTCAATGATCCCGAGCGTAATTGATGTCCTATATTTGGAGTGGTATTTGCGAAAGCCACAGTTTGTTTGCTGACCAGAATATTTAACATTATCTTGTACTAACATTTACGAAACCACTATTGGAGCGCAAATGTTCGTAATATGCACATCAAGGAAACGAGACGAAAACTCAAACACAGAGGCATCAAATTAACAGTGATTACAATTACCTATTTCTTCTTGGAACAACAAAAACAGGATTGAGATAGAAATCTGCTTTATGTCTATCCATGTGATAAAATCAAAGCTAAAAGCAGAATGCAAACTTGAGCATCTGGTGTTTATTTGTTGTCATAAAGCTGCAACTAAGTTTCTAATCTCTCTACCAATACTTAAAATTTTTCTACCGGTGCTTCGTCTATGACTTGCATTCGGGAGATCCATGTTCACTTCACCGACCTACCTAACCCATATTTTTTTTTTTTTTTCGGAGTTTCCTCGGGTCGCCAGGTGAATGCTGGGTAAATTTATTTCATCCCCTGAATTACCTGTTTCCTAACATGTCATTTTCATTGTCGTTTCCTTCATCCCATTGGCTTATTTCAGAGTGGAAATGTCGGCATGGTGCTCAGGGCGATATGAAAGGAGAAAAGGATGATCCTAGGAAATATCGGTTTCCCCCGATTTCAGCTGATTGCTGAATGCCGCTCCTGGCGGCGGCGTTGGACCCTATGTGGAGCGGGAATCCCCGAGATATCCAACTGTCGAGGCGCTTTAATCTGGAAACTGTAAGGACCCTGTCATTACTGCGTCGTCTTTCCTTGTTCCCGGCGCCCGGTGTATCCTCTCGCCTCATTCCTCCTTCCTGGGAGCGCACCCTTGTGGGTACAGTAACCTCAGGTTCAGTGCGTTCAGTACCGAGTCCCCTCCGACAGTACTAAGGTTTTTCTATTATTTATTCCCGTATCTCTTGACGATCACTTGGACTAGATCTTTTCATTGACTGCCATCTGCAGTACGGTGTTGTGCGGTCGAAGTATGTTTCTTATTTAATATGATCATTAACATCATTATTCGATAAGAATTATCAAAATTATATTCTCTTAGCCGTATGAATCAAATACATCACATAAGAGAGTTAATGTCTTTGGAATGTACATCAGTTCTTATCATGACGTAGTAGGAAAGATCTTTTGCTTAATATCTATTTTTCTTCCACAGGGCCCTAATGATAAAACCATTTTTATGGAAACGCACAAGTTCAAGAGTAAGCCCAAGGCCGAAATCTATTTACAAATACAGCAGGATTAAGGTGTATCTTCAAATTCAAATAATTCAACCTAACTTCACTCATTTATTTAATAATGTGCACCATCAATAGACAAAATACACATATACTAATAAAAAAACTCGTGCTCCTCACAAATAAAAATTTAAACTATAAGGCCACTTCAGACCGGTCAGAATAATTTATCACAATATGGCATTTTGCCAAGTTAACGTCAAAATATTACAAGGTTAAGTATACCAACTTTAAACAAATCGAAAGCTCGCTTCACGATGATTTAGCACGGCTAGAGTGGCCACGAAGAAATTGCGCCCTCCTAGCACCGTCTAAGATGACCCCGACGAGAAGTAAGATCCCACTGATGGTCGCTCGTGGTATAGCGGCTAGCCAAGACCCCCCCCCCCTCTCCAATAGGAGAGCTCGTTACGTGTCCAGGTGTTACAATTTTTAAATGGCTTTGATTGCAGATATTTCTTTGTTTGTCACCATTCGAAGTGTTAGCAAATCAGGCGAAAAGGAAAGGGAACGCAGCGCGGACCATTATAATTGGCTATACTATGAATCCTGGGACTTAAGTACTTACAATATTATAAGTCGCCATTGGGTTTGTCATCTCAGAATAATTTGAAAACACCTTGTGGTTTACCGGGAAACATGCGAGTCAGTCGAGAAATTCAATGGCCGGCATATTGCCATGGTGGCTCAGTGGCAGAGCAACCGGCTTGAGATCGGGAGATCCATGGTTCAAATCCCGGCTATAGCATTGAATTTTTCAGTCTGACTCTATTTATCCAACTCCTGTCCTACACACGGCTTGGGCGAAAAAATAATTAATCCAATTATTAAAATTAAGATAATTACAAATAATAAAATAACATTTTAAATTATTAAATTGAAACCATTGATTTAATTATCTTATTTTCATCAAAACATAATATAAGGGTAACTAGACTTTCAAGAAAACTGCCGGTAAACTATTTTTAGGTGGAACTTTATGCCCTTCTCAAACATAGCTAACTATTTTCGTTAAAATACATATGTTTAAGATATGTTTATGACAAATGACATGTACATCCTGTATTTCTTAGGAATAGTCTCGGAAGTTCTCTTCAACTGCATGACTTTTGCACAACTGGTAAACCGCAAAAATAAACAAAATGTTTGTACATCTCGTTAGAGCACATCCTTTATATCAAATACATTTTTGGTGACGTCTACCACTTCAAGATATTCCATGTTATTGGTTTAAATTTTCCAATTCTTAAATTTTTCTCATATTGGAAAGAAGAACCGAATTTCAGTGTCATCAAATAGTGATCAGCTCTTAAACGGGATTAGGTTATTACATTACCTTATTTCCCGTCTACCTTCAAGAAACTAATCATATGTATGTTAAAACTATATGACATTTTAATAATTGAATGAGCCATTTTTAAAGAAATCAACATTTACATAAGGTGTTCCATGTATAAATTAGTTTTGGGTGGGGATTTTAAGGAAACTGTCGTTTAAAGGTCCAACAAAGGCGGAAGAGATGGTTATAAGTTGAATAAAGGAGTTGACACTTAATAAATGTATTGCTGATAAATAATATAATCTCAAATTTTTGCAATCCAATTTATAACCCAAAGTTATTATCCATCTTCGAAAGATATTTTATATTTAAGTTTTATATTTTATTGATTTTTTTATTTTTGATTACGGTTTTCACACCAAATACACAGACGTTTAGCTAACCCTTTATATTAGAAGTGTATTTCGTGGATTTACGATGAAATCTTGGTGTATTGTTTTCGAGAGGCACGCAATATTTCCTCTACCTACTAGACGTGGTAGAGAAAGTAACATCCTCAAAACCACAGCTGAGAGTGTTGTATAAACAAAAGCATATGATGAAAGAAGCATTGTCACAGCAGCACGATGTGCTTTGTTGTGCGCCCGCTTCATCGCAACCCCCAGAGCGTAGGACCGACGTCGCAAAGCTATAGCATTCGGCTTTTGCAGGTGTCATCTCCCATGTGGATCGCCTTAACTAGCTTACCTGCCCCAGGGGTGCTCACGAGTGTACATAAGAGTTAAGACTACCCTGTAACCCCCTCGGGCGTGCCGTATCTCCGAGTGAATCCCACAAACTTCAGCCAACTGTCTTATCCTAACAGGGAGTCCCTAACATCGTAAAGAGCCGGAAAAACGGAGCAAAATACGGAATTAACTTCGCTAAAATTCCAGCATCTGGCACCACATTTAATACAGGCAAGTACAACACAAGCAATTTCAGCTAGTTCTGATTCTCACATGGCGTCGTTTAACATCGTGCTAATGAGCAAAACAAGATCATTACAGAGCAAGACACTTAGATTATACTATTCAGGTAAAGTTCTATTAAACAGCTTAAATTGAGTCAGTCCGTCTGGGTAGTGGGTTGGTAGCGCGTCTATCATGTTCAACAGATCGAGAGTTTGAATCTCGTTTAGGGTGAGTTACCCGGATAAAGTTCTTTTTCGGAGCTTTCCCTTATCCTGAAAAGACGAATGTCGAGTAACTTTACGCTCCATGGACCCCCAGATAATGTGAGCATCATTTCAGCAATTTCATTCATTCATCGTCCGATATGGCCAACCAGGTTAAAGGACGTTAAACCACATAAAAAAGGGGGAGTCGAAATGCCAATGTTAAAGTCTGACACATTAACTCGGCAATTAAATAATATAATGAGCTAAAATTTTCAAGGTTTATTCAGCAAAACCTTTACAGTTTATTGATGAAAAAATAGAATGCTTCTATCAACTAGCAGGAAATGTATGATTTTGTTTAAATAAAGCACTAAAATGTTGTTGAAAAATAATTATATTCTGAGATGATGGGGCATTTTATAGACGGTTTTACTTCTTCAGAAATTGCTTTCAAACATAACATTAATAATAATGTACCCTAACTTTCCAAATACAATTTCGCAGTACTTTGAAACTTTCACATGAAGGAAATACATGTAAGCGGGATGCCAATGCTGCAAGTAGCTAAAGTAAAACTTTCCCATCAAAAATAAAAAAAAAATCTTCTCTAACACTAATATTTACAAACTCATTGATGTTTTACCAATTTAATGTACCAGAATGTTTTAAAAAAACGTATTAGTATTTTCAATAATATTTTTAAACTATATAGAATTGACGAACCTCTATGAAAATAATATGAATATGAGCGGGAGATTTGAAATATTTATATTCAATAAAAATAAAAAACAAGAAAATTATGAAAATAGTATTTTGACTCCTCTATTGATACTGCATCCGTGAAATTTGTTACATCCGCTGGTAATTAGGTTATCTTTTTTAAATTTAAATCAGCTATTACACATGAATTCAGCGATTTCACAACATCTAGCATCTAAGTACGATGTACAAAAAAGATACAGAAGATAATTTATTCCACCCAAAATTTCGATACCTAGATTTCACCGATAATGCAGCTTTGAGACTCCCTCAATCAAAAAAAAAATTAGAAAAATGTCCGTCTATGTGTGCGTGCCTGCGTGTATCTAAGCTCCAAAACGAAAAGTCTTGTTGTATTTCAGTGATATTACTTTCTATAGTTGCTCTAGGGTATTGTATTCCATCCAAAACTTCGATAGCGAGATTTCACCAAAAAAGATTTTCTTTTCCAAAGAGGATTTATAGAAAAATGTTAATAAGTTTCAGTATCTATGGGTGTGTGTGTGTGTGCGTGTGTGTCTAGGCAGCAATGCTCCAAAATGAAAAGTCGGTTAAATATGAAACTTGGTATTTAAGTTCTGTATCTTCTGAGGCTGCATCACAAGATTTTCAAGAGAATCCTCCCACCCCAAATACTCTTTACATGCAACATTTTTCGAACATTTTTACTTTCTCAAAAACAGCTGTAATGATTTTGACGTAAGATATGTTATATGTTTAAATATTTGCATGACAAACGAAATCTATATCACGAATTTTCTGGAAAAAGCCTCTAAAGAGCTCTCCATTCTGAATGGCTTTTGTATAACTTTAACCGTAAGAAATAGACAGTAACTTACTACACAAAAAGTGTAGATTTTATTAAAACACAAAGCTTATGTCATCTATATTTTTGCAGGTTAGCCTTTTCGAGTTATACTTTGTTATTGATTTTCATTTTAAACTCTTGAAACGTTTCTCAAGCTGGAAGTTAACTTGTTTTACTCACGCGAATTCAAAAAACAACCGAATTTCAATTGATTCAAATAGTGACAATTTTAAAAGATTTACTAACGCTTTAGTCTAGCATATTCCCATTTTTCGTTTCTACTTCTACTTACCACTTCTACTAAAGTTTATCTCGTTTAGCATGACGTAAATAAAATAATATTTTTTGAAAATAAAGTTTGTGGCACAATTAGAGAAACTCATGCGAATGAACACATCCATTTTTAAAAAAAAAAAAAACCTATGACGTTTTTACTAATCGTACCTTCTTATTTAGAAGCCAAAAATGAAAAAGAAAGCATTGAGAAAAATCTCCTCTGCTGAACAGAATAAAAATGTTTTGGCTTGGCAAAATCTAGGCAATAAATTAGCCAATATTTGCCTGATTTACAGGCCAATCAGCTGATCGCAGCATGAAAATATCCTTTCAGCAGGATTTAAGTATATTTGTATATTTAATTTTGCCCTATTTCTCCCACTGTATACGTTTCGCTAATATTTGTATTAAATATTTACCATTACTACAAAAAAGACTGATATTTTTGTCAGAATTCATACTCAATTTATGTGTCTTCAAGCCTTTCAGTTTAAATCGTTCCCTTTCCTTGCTTTCTAAGGCAAATATATAGCTCTGTAAATGTATGTGTAGGTTTAGCATTTTTTAAAATTCTAGCTTGAATGGTCATTTAAATACTAATCTGCATTGCCTAAATTCAATCTCAAAACAAAAAATGCTCCAAACAATGCATTTTTTAAAAATATTCACTATTAAAATTGAAGTTTAAGTAATTAAGCTTGCTATCTCATATTTTATATTAGATGTTTTTATATTAATCTCTAATTACATTAGAAAAACGTATTAGTTTTTGTACTCTCCAAAACTCGGATTGCTTTCAAAAATTAAAAGTATATTTCTCATAACTGAAGCACTAATTTTCTTTAAAATACTTTTGAAATACAGTAAAATTGTATATAGAGTCTTTGTGTATGGGGAAATGCGGAAAAAAATTTAAGGGAGACAAAGTTCAAAGTTGAGAGTGCCTATTAAAAAGCGCGCTATGAATTTATAGCTTGTTATGTGATAGTTTAGATACTCCAAGTTGAAGAGCTATATACATTCTTAAAATTTAGACTTTTTATTATTTTATAATAAATAATCTTTTACTTTTCAAAAATATTTTGTAAATATTCTTTTTTTTTATTAGTTTAAATCATTTTCAGGCTTCTCTATCCGCTGTAGGTCGTTACTGAAGGCCTTAGGAACTAAACACACATTTTCGCCTATACTTGCTAATGCTCCTATCGTTTGAGCCTCTATGGCGAGAAGTCTGTAAGCGCATTAAAACCTCTCATGCGATTCAAGTATCTCAGTAAGCCTAGAAGGTAATCTCCAATATTCCTGTCACAAAGGCGATTTGCTAAGCTACAAAGACATATAATTTCCAGTGTTCATAGTTGATTTCTGTTTGGGCAGGTATTATCAATACTGCTCTAGAAAATTGGCTTTACTCGTTCCGTTCCCGTTAGCGTTTGCTACAAAAGTAAGCCTCGCAGCTTCTAAATTTAGTGGTTTCCTGTAACTAATCGGGAGTTACTTTGGGACAAAAAATTAATTAAAGTATAATAATATTGTTTTACAAATTATATTGATTATAATGACTATTTCGTTCATGACATGTGATCGTAGGAAGTACATTAGTGCGTAAAATTCCAACCAATCGGAACTCATTATTCTTTATCACACCCACGTGTATTTTAGTCTCTCTGAACTATAGTTCGTCTCATAATAATAGTATCAGTGTGCAGCGATATTGCGTACATAATAGTGAAAGTTGCAAAACGTGTTTATAATAGAATGTACCAATACAAAGAGATCTGAAATTTACGATATGGACATTAAGCTGCAGTGATTTCGGTAAAAATTTACGTCAAGACAAATGGAATTTTATGAATATTATTCTTCGTGTTTATATAGGCTATGTATTGTTATTTCATTTACAAAATAGTTTTATTTCATTTCATTTTTATTTTGTCTAAAAGCACTATACAGGCTATTGTCTATTGAAAGTAGTACAATCACCTTGTCATAATAAATTACAAAACAAGATCACAAAGTTTATCATTAAAATATTCATGTATAGAATAAAAAGGATGCTTCACTAACCATGTATATATCTTGGACTTAAAATTCTGAATGTTTAAACATTTAACACTATCAGGCAAGTTATTATACAACTTAATACCTAAGTACTTATAACTACTCTGAGACATTGTTAGTCAATAATATGGAATGTTTACTTTGGACCTGTATCTAGTACTATAATTATGAATATCCATCCTCAAAATATGTCTATGACGAGAGGCATGTGTATAAACTAAACTATCTAAAATATAAATATTATAAATAGTTAAAATACCTAACTCAATAAATAGGGGTCTACAAGGGGTTATATAGGAACTTTTTTAATTATCCTAATAATTTTCTTTTGAAGACAAAACATTTCATTTACTTTGTTAGCACCACCCCAAAGAATTGGTCCATATCTGATTACAGATTCAAAGAAAGCAAAATACATAATTCTCACTATTCAATTGGGATAGAATCTCTCAAATTACGAATTAAAAATATAATGCTAAACAGTCTCTTTTTTAAATATTCAATATGGTTGGTCCACGATAATTGGTTATCAATATATATATACACCTAAGAATTTAGTACTTGTCTGATACTATAATGCTAAGTTGTCTGATATCCTTTTTAAAGTGAATAAATCAGAGATAGTCTTGGATTTATTTAAAAATAAACTATTAGCTTCAAACCATTCCGAAGCTTTAGACATTATGGCTTTATATTGATTATTCAATTCATTTGGGTCATTTCCATTTAATATAAAAGTAGTATCGTCTGCAAACATTATGGTATCTGTAGGTATATTACTTGGTAAGTCATTAACTGCAATTAGAAACAGCAAAGGACCCAAAACAGAACCCTGCGGGACACCACTCTTGCTATGTGGGACATAGATGAACATTCACCATTTGCATAAACCAATTGTGTTTTCTACCAAATAAATGGGATTTCATGAGATTCAACTGAGTATTTTGTATGTCATAATAGGAAAGCTTTTCTAATAAAATATTATGATCAATGGAATCAAAAGCCTTACTGAAGTCTCAAACATTAGCTAATACATATCCACTGCTTTCAAATGAGGAATGTATTTTATCGAACAAACTTTGTATTGCTGCAGTCTTATTAAACAAAACTCGAGCTACAGCTTTTCTCTAGATAAAAGTTGGAGTTTTCGATATATTACTCATGATAATACATAATTATTATTCGATACGACAAAACGCTAAAAATGGTTATAGTAATTAAATTGTACATTTCTGGGCAAATAAAATAATCAATGAATAATAAAGTGTATTACAAAGCATAATAAGTTGTCAACTCCTGTCCATGCAAACAAAGGAGCTTCAGTGACATAGCCACCAGCTTTTGTCTATCGCTTTAACCTATGGTACTCCCGTATTTCGCTTCTACTTACAAGGAAGCAAATACTAAGACTACTTCTGCCATTTTTGCAGAGACGTAGAGAAAGTCATGTGAATGGAACACATCAGATTTTTTTAAAAATGGTACTTTTTGACTCAGGGGACAAGGGCAATTTTCTTGAAAATCTTCGTTGTCTAGCTGAGCTTATGTATACAATTTTTTTACTTATTTGATGTGTTATTTTTGTGTTAGGCTATTCCAAGACACATACACACACGATTACAAACAGAACATTAATACGTTTTTCAAAAGTTCATTTATGATTCAGAGAATTCCGGCGCGTATATATGCAGGGAAATCTAAAATATAATTTTTGGGTAGAATACAATTGTTCTTCCCCTACTTACATATAATACAGAATATAAAATACATGACGTGTTAGATATATATGATTTTATCTAATCTTGTCGTTTATTTGTAGTTATAAAACTATTCTTACGAAAGCCTACTTCATTTTGATCGAATTAATATTTCAGAAATCTTTACATTTCGTTAAAGATACAAAGGCGATAGTCACATGTTTAAGAATATATTGATCTTAAGGTGTCATATTCTTTTCGAGTAATTGCAAGCAATAACTGAATACCTAAAGGATTAAAAAGGATGATAAAAGTACAACAATTCAGTGTGAATGTGTATTTGTGTGTGATTGAATGGGTAAAATTATAGAAAAATAGAAAGCTGCTCGAGTTAACACAATTATTGATAAGCAATGTGTTCTAAAATGAAACGAATCTGAGAGGCCATGCAGTTAAAGGCGAGGTATAACTGGAACAATAAAATAGTCATAAAATGTTAACGGATGTTTCGGAAACGACTTAATGTGACAAAAGTTATTTGGAACAAATTGTGTACTAGAGAATTAGATACATTTTTATGTGTACTATGTTTTCGTCTGTCGCTTAACGCTTATTCAAAATTTCTTCCGAATGAAGTTAGCTTTACAGTATATTCCCAGAAAATCTAAAATATACAGTTTTTCATATAAATATATTTAATGTATGTTATTTCAATTAAAATCGTTAGACCTATTTTTTAAAACTTAAATGTTTCAAGAAATCCGCACATAAGGGGTAGCTGAGGGTGTTATTTTATTGAAAATCATCAATTCAATTCACAATCACAAGACACCAGGCGAATAGCATGCGGTTAAGGTTAACGTAAGTATAAGGAAGGGTTTCTAGCGCGCGAAGCTATAGGGAGTGTTAATAATGTTATTTACTTTGTATTTTATGTAAATATTTATAGTTACGTAAGAAGAAGCTTGGAAGAGACGAAGCCTTGGTAAACTAAGGAGAAACGCAAAATAACAATAAATCCGCTAGATCATTCAAGTAAAATAAGTTGGTGAGGGAATAAATTAAATAGCTAAAAATATTGGATCTTCAGCAACAGACACGAATGAAAGGACATTTAAGGACGCCATTAAAAAAAGTGTAAAGGAAACAAAAACACATTAGGTTAACGCAATGTAATCAGTTTGCTCAAAAACAGTGCGGCACATTATTCACGTATGTTGAAGCTCTTGTATCAGGTTTTATCTTTTTAACAGGAATTTTGCATAAATTAAAGCATTCCATCCATCTGAACGTAATTTTGCCAAGAGTAAAAAATGACGATACCTTACAATTACAACTTTTATAATTTTATATCCTCATATTTGATGCATTCTTCTGCATATAAACTTGTATATTGAAGTACTAAAAATACAAAAAGGAGAGCTAAAAGTAGAAGCTAAAAATAATAATCTTAAAATACCTTTAATTAGCACCCCATATGTTTCACTATTTGGTGATGTATAATTCGCAACATGACATGGCATTCATAGACCAAACGCAGCTAAATGACAACAGTGTGTTTCATTTAACATTTATTGTTTTAGTCATGAGACGCTCTTTAGGTGCAGAAAGGTGGTGAAAGATAACAGCTCCACTTGATTTGCCTGACAATTAGAACTTTTATAATATAGTTTCAGTTGCAGAATAGTAATGAATAGTTTAGTAGAATATACGATAAACAGTTTCCTTCTTGTAAATTTCTCATTTATGTTTCCTGAGTTATGTAGGAATAAAAACAATATATTTTTGTAAATAGTCAATATTGAATGAATATGAACTTTAGATCGTGTAACTTCGATTACATTTTCGTCAAATGTCTTTATAATTGTATATGTAGCTTATAAATAAAGGATTCTGGATGAAAATCGTTCTCTGGCCTTTAAGCTGTATATGATATACGAGACCAATATATTCTCATACTGAAGTACCTTGTCCACATTTTCAATTAACTTGTGTGTGTTTACCTTTAACATATCTGACCCTCTTACAATCCTGTACTGTCTAAAAGCGAATGAGAGATTTAGGTATGTGTTGATGAGTACTAGTCCTGTTGCCCTATAATTAGATTGGAAGGATGCACCTGACATTACATTGGGGGTGAAGTCCATGCAGAGGCTACATGTTTTAGATCTCGAAGCAAAGGTAAAAGTCAGATCTCTCTTGACGAGTAACGCGGGAGTTTTAGAGCCGAAAATCCTCAGTGAGGTAGGGAGTATACGCAGCCCGACTATATAAAAAACGCACTGTAGAGCTGTAAAACTAACCAGCCAACAGCAAATTAGCTGAACCAAGTACTTCCCCCTCCCACCATTGGGAGTGGTCAATCAAAATTCTCCAACAAAAACAATGTTTATTAAATTAAACACCAGCGGAGCAGAGGAAAAGGATGCTGCTCTTGGAAAACCAACCGTTCGAGGAGCCTATCTAGCGCTATCTCCTTAAAATCATCACCCGAAACCTCAACTTACCAAACATTAACCATCCACCTCATTTACGTGGTAAAGTGGAAGAATTTGCCATTACATTTTACATAATTGATATGCTGCAGTCGTATAACCTTGACAAAAAGTGGTGGGTTTTAGATCCATTGTTTATGTTTATATTAATCTCCCTTAGTCCCTCTCATTTCTTGAGTCATGTTGATGTTTAAATATCACTTTACTCTTATTCAATACGTTGTGTGCACAGTATTAAATAACGTGCAACCCGAGTTTAAAAAACAAAACGAGAAGTTTCGTTGGTTGCTGTATTACACCCTAATTCACAGAGCGCCATCTCCCGATTTTAAAATGCAAAGTAAAAATAGCGGTGCACAACACAGTGCGAGAGAAGCCAAAGTAGTACATACGGTTTTTCGTCGTTAATTAGAAATGCTGTTTTAAGTTGTTCAACAGTAGAGGCTGGGAAGGCAGAGTAAAGGAGGGTAGAGCAAGCAGAGATGCGCATTTTTTCTGTTTTGTAAAAATGTATGTAACCCATATACATACAAACACTCACATTTGACCTGAATATTTAAAAAAATAAAAACAAGGACAACAGCTGCTGTGTACACATGATTCACGGCTTTTTAAAACTGCATGCTGTAAGAGATCCACTAATTTGTTTCCCAGAGCTCACGTTCTGGGGTGAGAAGAACGAATACTCGCGCTTGGTTAGCGTTCAACGACGTGCACCTCAGGAAACTTTTGCTTAAATGTTTCGGAAGAGTTTTTGTTAAACAAGGCCAAACCACAAAGCATTAACACATACTCAGTTTAACTTTGTAGGAGTTATAAATACTCTATTATGCGTTACATTCTTTTTGGATTCTTTCGCTCCTTGAGTCTGAAAAAGTTTCTGAAATATATGCAAATAATAATAATAATAAAGCTACGGACTTTTAGGCACTTTAGCATTATAAATACGCAGGAAAAATAATCTTAAATTATAAATTAGGTATTTAAAAAGGAACGAACAATCATTATCAGAAAAGTATATCGTAGCATTTACATGGATGAATCCTTGGCACAAAAATACAACTATACCATGGCATTTACATATGTACTAGGAATGCCATCCATGGATGAATCCTTTCCACAAAAAATAAAACATACTAGGAATGTCATCCATGGATAAATTCTTAGGAGAAAAATAAAACCATACCATAGCTTTACATACTAGGAATGTCATCCATGAATGAACCCTTACTAAAATATACAACCATATCATAGTGTTTACACCCTAAGAATGTCATCCATGAATGAAGTTTTACTTGAAAAATTCAACCATATCTTAGCTTCACATACTAGGAGTGACATCCTGAATGAATCCATACCATAAGAATACAAGCATAGTATAGCATTTACACATCCTTTATGAATAAATACTTATCACAAAAATTGTAATGTGTTCCATGCATATGACTTTCTTTAGCTATTCCACAAGCAAACCTTCTTACAAAAGAATATTGTTTATCTAGTTATGATAATCAAAATAAATAGTAGCATAAATTCCCTTATTACTTCTTTCTTCGTAAATAGAAGGGAAATGAGGAAATACAGTAGGCTAAAGCAATGATCATTTTTTTAAAAGCTATCGCTATGTGAAATAATTGGAATTCGGCTCTACTTTGCATTATAGGGAGTAGAACAAAAGGGATGAAATGAAAGTTGAACTTCCAGATTGAGAAAAGTTAATTGTTTAAAATTGAAACCAAATAAAAGAATATTTCGGAAATGGACAACTCAACAAAGAAAAGATATATGACATAAATTGTGTGCTTTAATGAGCTCCACATTCTTACGGTTTACCAGTTATGCAAAATTCATCCAGAATGAAAAGGACTTCGGATGCTATTCCCAGAAACTTCGAAATATGTATTTTATTTATGATGCAAATATCTTAAATATACGGTATTTTAATCAAAATTGTTAGAGCCATTTTCTAAATAATAAAAGTTTTAACGTTTTTTACAAGTTAACCGTATTTGGGGATTTTTTTTTTTTTTAAATATTTGTGTCGCATCCTTGTAATATATTAAAACTAAATACTTACGGTATTTTAGTTTCTTTTCTCTATGTCTAGTCACACACATACAAACACACTTTTTCTCTCATTTATCCACACATACGCGAACCTTTTTCTGAAATATCTTAGTCAAACTCAGAGGACCCCAAAACATATATTTCCAATGAAACTTTGGTATCCAATTTTGGATGTAATACAGTACGTTCTTTATACACTGTATACATAATATGTGTAGAGAAAGTAGATATAAAACAGGCCTTCGCTCTTACACACTAGGATTGCCATCCAAGAATGAATTTTTTACTGGCTTATCTCATTTTGTCAGTGGATAAGTTAACACTCCTCTAAATGTGGTAAGGAAAACTGATGTCAGATGGCTGATGTCTACAAGGATACTTTAGCATGTATTTCTGTAGAAAGTCTCTGGGAAACATCTTATCCAGCGTCCTTTAAGGAATTATCTCTTTCATCATAGAATTGCAGAAATCCTCTTAGAATTCCTTTTCATCGTTGTTGTATAATACAGACTAGAAAGGTTCTATGCAATACTGGCCTATCAACTTTTCATTAGGTAAATGAATTTTAATACCTTTGTTCTGACTTTATGATATTTCTTGACACATTTTCCCCAAACATAACATAGAGCATTATATATTACGTAGAACGCAATCCATAAAACAAATGAGGTGGAAATGGAACGAACACAAGGATTATTCTGAATATTTCTATTTGTTTGTAGGATGTCTACAAACTTCGTCATGTGATGAGAAGGAAAGGCCACCAGGTTCCTCTGATTTAAAATGTATGCTCTTGATGTGTACTCAACTTATAAAATGGATACCCCAAGAAACTACTCACTGCAATCAAGTTAACGGAGCTTTGCAATTATGTTTTTATTTTGTCTACTAAGTACTAAATTACGTACATAATAGGTAGAGAAGGTACCGTATTCCACAAAATATCGATACGTAAACACATGTTATAAGGAATCCTGAATACAGAGAGTATGCGTAGAAAAAAAGGTATTTGTGTCGGTATGTGTGTGTGTGTGTGTGTGCAGCACTCGGAAACGAAAAGTACGTTAAATAAACTTTTTACTGAAATTTAGTATCTTCCAAGGTTGAGACACTAAGATTTTCAGTAAAATTCCCCTTAACACAAGCTACACAGATTATTCGCCTTTGTTTATTTTCTTAAAAATGGCTTTACCGATTTTGATCAAAATACGGCATACTGAAGATATTTTCATTGAAAATGAAACGCATATCTTGATTTCTCTGGGAACAGCCTCCAAATTCCTCTTCGTTCTGGATGACTTGTATAACTAGTAACCCATATAAGAAAGCCAAACGCTTAGTAAAGAAGAAAGGAAACTCATTAAAGCACATAAATTATGTCATATTCATTTTGTAGAGTTAAACATTTTCGAGATATTCCTTGTTACTGGTTTAAATCTTAAAATATTTATACTTTCCTCAGAATGGAAGTTGCCCGCGTGTCTTTTGTTTTACTCCTGGCCAAACACATAAGCGAATATCAATGACAATCGCAATTTTTAAAGGAAGTTGACTATCGCTTTAGTCAATGTATTCCCTTATTTCCTTTACAGTTTTAAAAAGGCAAGTAATAAGACAATCCCTGTAAATATGTATCGATTAGCATAATATAGATAAAATAATAACTTTTTTATTGAATAATTTGTTTGCGGAACAGGTAGTGAAAGTCATGTGAGTGGAATCTGATTTTATTTGTTGGTTTATTTTAAATTAGTCGATTTCTCCACTCTCTGGTTTTGGTAAAGCATACCAAATTACCGATACTTGTTTGGTTTCACCGTACTCAATTATAGATTCATGTAAAAATCCTCAACAGAATGGTCATGAGTGAAATAATTATGCATAATATAAATGTTAATACTCGCCTCTGACCTAGGCGGTCCGGATGCGATTCCAAGCGACCGCATGTGGGACTTATGGTGGACAAAGCAGTGACGGGTTTTACCCGGATTTATCAGTGTCATCACCTGCGGTGTCATAAATTGTAAAAGCGGGCGTTAAATACTTTAAAAATCTGATGTGTTCCATTCAAATGACTTTCTCTACTTCTTTGTAACAAATTATTGTTAATAAGCTTATTCTTCTATTTATTTCAAGCTAATCGAGAAAAAAAATAGAAGAAATAGTCTTATTACTTGCTTCCTTGTAAGTAGAAGCGAAATGTGGGAGTATCATAGGTTAAAGTGAAGTCAAAAGCTGGTTACTAGGTGAGTGATATTCCTTTTTTTGTATGGACAAGAATTGACAAATTCCTGTATGAGAAAAGCACAAGTTTTTCAAAGCTGAAACCAAAAACAACGAATATCTCAAAAACGATCAACTCCTCAAAAAAAGATCATATAACATAAATTTATGTTTTAATGTGCTCTACATTTTTGTGTGGTAAATTTTTGTCCATTTCTTACGGTTTAGCAGTTATGTAAAATTCCTCTAGAATAAAGTAGTCTTCAGAGGCTATTCCCAAAAAATTCAAGATATACTATTATTTTTCAGGTAAATATCTTTAGTGTATGTTATTTTAATCAAAATCGTTAGGGCTATTTTTGAGAGAAAAAAAATGTTCGAAATAAGTTCCATGTAAAGTGTAGTGGGGGGGGGATTTTCTTGCAAATCTTCGAGTCGCATCCTTGGAAGATACCAAACTTAAATACCAAGTTTGGTATTTAACGGTCTTTAACGTTTTTGAGCTATGCTGTACACAGGCACACACACGGACCTTTTTCCAAAAATGTTTTTTTTGGATTCAGGGGGATTCAAAACGTGTATTTCCGGTGAAATCTTGGTATCGAATATATGGGTGGAATACAATACCTTCTCTATGCACTATGTACATAATAGTGTAAAGAAAGTAAAAACTTACGGCTTACCAATTACGCAAAAGTCTCCACAGGGAAGAGGCCTTCAGAGGCTTTCTTAGAAAATTCAAGATATACAATTAATTAGTTATGTAAATAGTTTTAATATAGGGCAAATTAATCGAAATCGTTATGAGTCGTTTTGAGAAAATGAAAATTTTCTAATTCTTTTCCATGTAAAGAATAGTTAGGAGTGGAGAACATCTTCGTGTCGCATCCTTGGACATACCAAGTTTAGTATTTAGTATTTAACGGACTCTTCGTTTTTGATTTATGTTGCCCACAAACACACAAACGGACATTTTTTTAAAAATAATTTTCTGGATTTAGAGAGTCTCAAAACACGTATTTCTGGTAAAATCTCGGTATTGAATTTTTGGGTAGAATGCACCACTTTCTGTAGCTACTATGTACATGGTACGTACATACGTGATAGAGAAAGTAAAAAGGAAAGCATCTTAATAATAATAATAATAATAATAATAATCTATTTGTTTTATTACCACTCTTAAAGGAAGTAAATTGATTAATGTATATAAATGTTGTGCGATATGCAATAGTCTCTCTCAATTTTATATTGTGCAATACCTTATATAGGTAGGTGGCGCCGTGGTTGACTTGGTAGACTGCTCGCCTGCCATCTAGGCGGCCTGGGTTTGATTCTAAGCGCCCGCAGTGGCGTCTGGGCGAGTTTTCTATGGGTCCTCCGATTTTACCCGCCACTCACTCCAGAAATTGCTCCATTAACACCTTTCCAATCATCAATTTCGCTTACATTTATCACTTCATGTTCATTCCAGGCTACGGGCCGACCCCTCGTAACAGGTTCTCCATTCTGTGGTTTCGTGCCGTTGGCTCCCCGGTTTGTAAGTCCTAGGGAGGTGTCAGTCCTACAAATACGGGTAGGGTAATCCGATCATGAAAATAATCCAGGTGATCCATCTGCCCAGTTTTTGGCGTGTGCAGATCTATCCCTTGGTGCGTTAAAAGAGTTGCAGCATTCAACGGGGCTATTTCAGGTTAAAGCCCACCAGTGGAGAACTGGTTGAGAGCGACTTGCGTTTTCTCCCACGCAAAGACCGCGACCTGCCTCGCTGATAGCAGGACGTGTAAAGCGAATATCACTCTCGCTGATACTCCACTGACAGGTTTTAATTTCAAATAGCACCGTTGAGTTCTGCAACTCTTTTAACGCTCCAAGCTTTATCTGTACACTTCAAATATGGTGCAGTTGGGCCACCTGTTATGGATCCCATGTACAGTCGAGAGCATGGAATCTTGCCGATATAGAATTAGGATTAAAATCAGAACTACACCTGGGGTTCCCAATCACTGCTATAGTACATTGGACCTTGAAATTTGGGCTCAAATTTGTGCAGTAAAAGACAAATAAATCTATTATATTATATTTTTGTATAAACCCTAATGTTTGTAGAAGCAGTACTTTTTGTGCTCTCATAAATATTGGTTTTTAAAAATGTAATGTTTTTATGAAAATTGAAGAATTATTTTCATAAAGTATATGGTCATGTTCTTCAATGTACTTCTGAGAGGCAGTAAAACTGCATCGTGTTGAGCAATTTTTGTTTGAAAAATGCTGTTAGTGAGTTTCCGGGAAACTAAAGTATAAAGCTTCGCTCGACCATTAGCCGCATAATAACTTTATTTAGTTGGTAGTTCAAAAGCAAAAACTTGACAAAAACATAATATGTTTCATTCACATGCATTTCTCTACCTGCTCTGCAAACAAACTCTTCCTACACAACATTATTTTTTTATCTACATCATGCTAATCTAAATGAACATTAGAATAAATTATCTAATTACTTGGTTTTTGAATGGCCAGCAGTAAAATAAAAGAAATATGAAACCAAAAAATAGCTATCTGTCTGATAAAAGTTAAAGTATTTTAAAATTGGACCAAATAACAAAGAATAAATCCTCAAGATGAACACTACAAAAATTTTATATGAAATAAATTCTGTTTTAACGAGATTTACTTGCTATTTATACAAAAATTATGCTGTCGCTTTCATGAATCTTTTCCAGAAACTTCAAGATATACATTTCCTTTGTCATGAAAATATCTTAAAAATGAGATATTTTAGTAAAAATGTTAGTGCTAAATTTAAAAAAAAATGTTCCATGTAAAGTGTGGTTGGGACTGTGGTATTTTAATAAAATCTTCATGTCACATCCTTGGAAGTAATTGGACTTAAGTACCAATACCAAGTCTGGTATTAACCGACGATTTGTTTTTGAGTTATGCTATCCACACAAACACACACATACACATACACACACAAAGACCTTTCGCTACAAATGCTGTTTTGGATTCAGGGGCTATCAAAACATGTGTTTGGTTAAATCCCTGAATAGAATTTTGGAATTGAATACAGTATCTTCTCTACTTACTATGTACGTACATTGTACATAGGTAAAACATTAGAAGGAGAAAAAAAACAGCGATAGCTGTCTTTAGTTATGGATTACCTGGCAGTTTCATGTAAAAAATTGTGGAATTTAGGTTCGAGTTACTACAACATCCACCGTTTTCAGTAGAGTTAGCTGCAGTTACTTTTTACTTTCTCTGTATGTACATAGTGTATAGAGAAGGTATTGCACTCCACCAAAAAATTTGATACCGAGATTTCACCGGAAATATATGTTTTAGGGTCCTCTGTATCCACAAAAAGTATTTTCAGAAAAAGGTCCGTGTGTGCGTGTGTCCGTGTGTCCATGTGTCGGTTAACACAATAACTCAAACACGAAAAGTCGGTAAAATACCAAACTTGGTATTTAAGTTTAGTATCTTCCAGGGATGCGACGCGAAGATTTTGAGAAAAATCCTCCCCACCCAAAACGACCCTTTACATGGAACTTCTTTCGAAAATGTTGATTTTATAAAAAATTGCTCTAACGATTTTGATTAAAATATCGTATATTAAAGATATTTACCTGACAAATAAAATGAATATTTTGAATTTTCTGGGAATAGCCTCTGAAGAGTACTTTATTCTGGGTCAATTTTACGAATTTTGCATAACTGCTAAACCGTAAGAAAAGAACAAAAACTTATCACATAACAAATGTAGAGCACCTTAAAATACCCAATATATGTTATATCATTTTTTTCGTGGAGTTGATTGTTTTTGAGATATTCCTTGTTTTTGATTTCAGCAATAAAAAACTTATACTTTTCTCATACAGGACTTTGTGAACTCGTGTCCATACAAACAAAGGAACTTCAGTTACATAGCAACCAGCTTTTGACAGTCACTTTAATCTATAGTACTTCCTTATTTCGCTTCTACTAACAAGGATGCAAGTAATAAGACTATTTCTGCTAATTTTTTCTCGATTATATGAAGTAAATATAATAATTTGTTGAAGAGATGTAGAGAAGGTCATGTGAATGGAACACATCAGATTTTTTAGTTTCAAACTTGAAGTGGCTCGGCGGAAAACGATTCACGAATAACGAAAGGGTCATCTCCTAAACAAATGCCTATGTTGAGGACCTTCCAAAATCCTACTTTTTGGAAGGCTTAAAAGTGCCTTTGGGAAAAGTGTATCGAACTAAAAGGAGATTATGTTCAATAAAATTCTACCAAAAATAATTTGTTTTTCTATCTTTTCTGAGGTCTTATTGAACGGCTCTCGTATACCTGTCGATGACGTGGCAAGAAACCTTCAGAAGTAATCGCACATGTAAATCACTACAGGTGTGACAAACTCATGTAGCTGTAACAATCACAACTTTGATGTTAAGGTACTCGACGAAGGCACGTGTTTCCACTCAAGCAGGTGTAACAATGCACGGTAACAATCAATTATTTTACTTTATTTTAATAAATAGTCAATCATCACTTAAGAAGCTCTGTAACTGTCACAAACTCCTATTTTTTGGATTATTTAAAAATACTTATAATTGAAATTGATAATATGCAGCTCCTATTTTAAACCCTGCATACTATTAAGATGACACATCCGTAAAATTTGGAAAATTCAAAATATGTAAAATAACTTATTGAAATTTATACTCGTTATTATAAACAATGTTTGTGCCAATATTACCATAAACGTTCTAGCTTGTATGGTCATTTAGATAATAATTCTTTATAAAATGAGCTAATAATGAATTTTAACAATATCTTACATAAAATCTTCAAGTTTTACAGTAAATGAGTTTAAAAACGAATCTGTCATATTAAATTCTATTATATGAACCCTCATCATCGCAGAAAAAGTTTTACCTATCGTACTCGCCAAAAATCATTATTTTGTAAAATTTAACATTTGGAGCATTATTTCGGAAAACTACAGACCATTTTCTTTAATGTATTTTTGAGAGAATTTATAAAACTATGAAACAAATTTGCAAAACTTTTCACCGTGTGAAGCGTTTTCAGGCTGGATAAATGTCAGAAAAAATTTTGAAAGCAAACAAGGTTTAAATTTGTGACCACTCATTACTAATCATGCGGCTTATAGAGAAGATATTACATTCCATCCAAAAATTCGATACCGAGATTTCGCCGGAACTTCATGTTTTGAATCCAATCCCTGAATCCCCGTGTGTGCATGTGTATGCGTGTCTGTGTTTGTTTGTGGTGTGTGTGTGTCTGTGGACGGCATAGCTCAAAAATAATAATACTGTTGAATAGCAAACTTGGTATTTAAGTTTGGATCTTCCAAGGATGCGATCCGAAGATTTTCAAGAAAATCCCCCCACCCATAACTACCCTTTACATGGAACTTTTAAAGCTTTATTTGGTGCTTCAAGTACACCAAGTAGGAGAAAAGATATATTTCCTAAAATTTTAGAACTCTTTTTATTTTATTAATGAAAAAATGTTAAGTTGCGGATGTATCACCTTAAGAGAAGTTTAACAAAACGTTTGTTTCAAATTAGATTACTTAAAGAGCTTTAGATAGAGTCTGAATGCAATTTGCGTATAAATTACTCGCATTACAGGTTGTTTCCATCATATTTCTCTTAAAGCAAATAATAACGTTTATGTTGCAAACAGAAAGTAGTGTATGATATAATGGCAATTTACAGGCTCCTTGTGTTTCTGGGCGCGTCTGTTCAATAGATTACAAAGGTATCTTATAAAAAGTCAGTATAAACGAAACCATTAAAAGAATACATGGGCAATTTCCTAGATAGAGTGCGGGGCGCCTCGTTAAATTTATTAAGCTAATCAAAGGCAATTGATCTTTTCACTCCTACACATACATAGGTAGAGAATTTGTGCTTTCCACCCAAAAATTAGATACCGGGAGTGGACGGAAGCACACATTTTGAGAATCACTGAATAAAAAATCTAATGTGTTCCAATCACATGACTTTCTCTACCTATTCTACAAACAAACTATTGTTACAAGAGTACTAATTCATCGATATCATGCTAATCGAGATAATTAACAGAAATTGTCTTATTACTTGCGTCCTTCTTAACAAAAGTAGAGGGAACACACTAGACTAAAGCGACAGTAAAATATTATAAAGGTTGGTCGTTATATGAAAAATTGAAGTTGGGTTCGCTTTGCATAACCACCAGTAAAATAAAACAGAGATGAATCGAAAAGGGACCTACCGTTTCAGGAATGCTAAGTAGTTTGAAAGTGAAACCCATAACAAGGAAAATCGTGGAAACGGTTAAATCTGCAAAAGATGTGATATATATATATATATATATATATATATATATATATATGTGTGTGTGTGTGTGTGTGTGTGTGTGTGTGTGTAAATTACATAAATTGTGTGTTTTAACGAGATCTACGTTATTTGTATCGTAAGTTTTTTAGGGCTTACCAGATACGCAAATTTTAATAAACTTCATCTAGAATGAAGAGGTCTTCAGAGGCTATTCCCAGAAAATTCAAGATATACATTTTATTTGTGATGTAAATGTCTTTAATATACGGTGTTTCAATCAAAATCATAACAACCATTTCAAAAACAGGTTTTCAAAAAGTTGTCCATGTAAAGTGTAGTAGGAGGAGGGTTTTTATTTTTAATCTTCCAAGTTTGGTACTTAAATATCTTTTAGTTGTTGAGTTACTCTGTCCACAGACACACACGGAATCTTTTCTAAAAATGCTTTTTGGGATTCAGAAATCCTCAAAACATCTATTACCGGTAAAATCTCCACATAAATTCTCTATCTGCTATGTGCATAGTATATGTAGAGAAAGCATAACCCATTTTAAGAAAAAGGTATGTGTTTGTTTTTCTATGTCCATAACCCAAAAGCGAAAAGTCCGATAAATACCAAACGTCACACTTAAGTTCAGGATTTTCCAAAGTTTAGTCATACAGATTTAAAGGAAAATACTCCCACTCCAATTGCCTTTTTCTAATTTTTTTAAATGCCTCTAAAGGTTTGAATAAAATTACTTATCTTTTAAGATATTTTAATAGCAGATATAACGTAAACCTTGAAATTGTTGGGGGATACCCTTCTTGATCCTTTTGTTCTGAATGAGTTTTGCAAAACTAGTAAACTGTAAGAGTTTGACAATCTACTTCACAAAATATATATACACACATACACACACAGACTGTTTCAAAACGACACCAAACTAAGACGGCTGTCGATTAGCTTACACTTTTACTTTTCCGAAAATTGATGTCGCAACTTTCAAACTCTTCTATTTAAAGTTCTATGTGTGTTTAAAAATCGCACATATTTTGGATTAGGCAGCGAAGGAACAACGGATGTCATGCGCCATGTAAACAACCTCAGAACGTGTTATACGAAACACATAACAAAACCCAAATACTACGTTTTCCACTACTAAGGTGACCTGTACCGCCTCAGCGTGTCTATCAAACCATGCATACACCACACGACTGGGACCTGCGCTACCAACCGGCCTCTCTGTTGGAATGGGTCAGGCACGTGCGACTGCCTAATCCATGGCGATTTTATGGCAGTTTTTGAATGCGCCGAATTGCTGAAAATTGTATTCACATATCAAGCACGGTATGACCAACATGATCCATATCTTCGTTTTGTGTCGTTTTGAAACTCCCTGTATATAACTCATTAAAGCAGTAAGTTATGTTAGATGAATCTTTTTGTTGTATTAACCATTTCTGAGATATTGCTTTTTGTTGATTTACATGTTTCAATACCTATGATTTTCTCAAATGGGAATTCGTTAGTCTCTTTTCTTTTTAGTCCCTGGCGGTGCAAAACAATCGGAATTCAATTTCCTCACATAACGATTAACTCTTAAACGATTTGACTACTACTTAGCCTAGCATATTCAAGGTTTCTCTTGTAGCTTCAGCTACATATATAATAATACCTTTCTGTAATTTTTGTCTCGATTAGAATGCAGTAGTTAGAACAGCAGCGTTTTGTAGCATAACTTATTGAAGAATAGGCAGAGAAAGAATATAACACACCCGACTTTGTTCTTTCCTTTTATTCACATTTAACCTTTGTTATATATACACTAACGGTTAATGATACTGCACTAACTTTTTACACAATAAGTTTAATAATTTGTAAACAACACGGACGCTTTATTTATAAAATATTTACTATCTCTGTCAAATGTGCTTTGATCACTGCTTCTTTAAGACACAGCTCCTAACTACTCCCTAATAATGTACCAATTATGCGAAATTTAGATCCGGATTTAGTTTACATGTTGTTACAGGAAACTACCAAGAAAAACTAAAGGCAGGTCACTTGCTAATTGACTTGGTTTTATGGTAACCTAAATGTTTCCTTCCTCTACTAGTCCAATAACTAGGGAGAGTATTGTATTTCCCTTCCTCGGAAATAAATGCTTAGGGTTACTTTGATTTCAAAAAGAAGAAAAAATACTTTTTTCTTTCTATACCAGGTACAACGTATAATGGTATTATAGATGATAATTGCATTCCACCAAAAAAAAAAAAGAAAAAAAAACCCTGATGTGTTCCATTCACAAGACCTTCTCTACATCCCTGCAACAAATTATTGTTTAAAAGCTTATGCTTCTATTTACTTGATTCAAATTGAGAAAAAATAGCAGAAATAGTCTTATCACTTGCTTCCTTAAGTGACAGAAGTTCTTTGTTTGTATGGATAGGAATTGACAACTTTCTTTATGAGAAAAGTATAAGTTTTTCAAAGCTAAAAACAAAAACAAGGGATATCTCAAAAACGATCAGCCCCACTAAAAATGTATATGACATAATGTGTGTTTTAATATACTCAACATTTTTTGTGTGGTAAGCTTTGTCCAACTCTTACGGTTTAGCAGTTACACAAAATTCCGTAAAATTCATCCAGAATAATCTTCAGAGGCTATTCCCAGAAAATTCAAGATATACATTTTATTTGTGAGGTATATATCTTTAATATACGATATTTTAATCAAAATCGTTAGAGCCATTTTTCAGAAAATCAAAATTTTCGAAAAAGTTCCATGCAAAGGGTAGTTGAAAATCTTCGAGTCGCATCCTTGGAAGATACCAAAGTTAAATACCAAGTTTGATATTTAACTGTCTTTTCGTTTTTGAGCAATTCTGTCCACACTCATATACACACATAAACACACACACACACACACACACACACACACACGGACATTTTTCCAAAAATGCTTTTTTTGGATTTAGGAGGATCTCAGTATCAAATTTATGGGTGGAATATAATACCTTCTCTATACACTGTGCAAATAGTACGTGTAGAGAAAGTAATATATATTCTTGTTTCACCGCAAATACACGTTTTGAGGATTCCTGATTCTAAAAAAAGAAATGTGTTTTTATTTTTTAAATCTCCGTGTATGTGTGTGTGTGTGTTTGCTAACAGTATTGCTCAATAACGGAAAGGCATTTAAATACCAAGGAAACTGCACATGGATCGCCCCCAAACTTCTTTTTGCATAACAGATTTTTTTAGGAACTTTTGGCTTTGTCAAAAATTGTTGTAACGCTTTTGCTGAAAAAATATAGTTATTGAAAAGTATATGCATCACAAATAAAAGTTATATCCTGAAGTTTCTGAGAAAAGCCTTCGAAGTCCTCTACGCGCTGCAGGAAGTTTACGTGGGTGTTAAAAGTGAGAGATATACAAATTATTACTACATAAAAATGCAACTCTCTTTGAAACAAACATTTTATGTCCAAATCATTTTTTTGCAGAGTTAACCACTTTCAAGATATTTTACTCTTTTTTAAACATTTAAATACTTTTGTTTCTATACGGAAAGTTGCCATTACAATTTAGTCCTGATGCAAAGAGAACATAATTTATGCAGTTGTCATGGCGATAATTTCTAAAACAGTCTAGACTACTTTATTCTACTGTTTTTCCATTATCCCTTGCACCTGCCAGAAAATATGCAGCAAATCTACAACACATTGTTCTATTTCTCATATAAATACCTTTAATATACGGTATTTCAATCAAAATCGTTTGAGCGAGTTTTGAGAAAATCAAAAATTTCCAATTTTTTCCATGTAAAGGGTAGTTTGGAGTGTGGAAATATTCCTCAAAATCTTCTGGTATCAACTTTTTGAATGAAATGAAAAATCTTGTGTACCTACTATGTACATTTTACATACGTGCTAGAGAAATTAAAATGTTTTGGATACAGGGGGTTCTAATACGTGTATTTCTGGTAAAATCTCAACATCCAATATTTAGATGGAATGCAATACGTTCTCCTCTTAAGTGTGTAGAGAAAGAAAAAATGGACTTTTAGTAAGTATTGTTTATTGCAGAATATGTAGAGCAAGATATATGAATTTAATGAATAGGATTTTTAAAATATTGCGCTTTCAACGGTGTTGTGTGAAACTTACTTGTGTTACGCAGCCAAGCAAATACCCACGTCACATGGGACTTAGGTTGAATTTGTTTTTTGTTTTGGTATCCTGATGGAATACCGACCGCTCCGCGGAGAATGCTGAAGGACCTCTTCACCTTCCATAAAACATTTATGCAACACAAAAACGAGCGTTCCTCGCATACTTTGCCGCATAACTTTCAATGACAGCGTTGAGCGTGAGAACGCATCATTGCATGCGGGGAAAAAAATCGCAAAACATTCAACTGGTTCCCAGCTACCGAGCCCTATTAGGTTTGTACAAAGAACAAGGTCTTTCTTTATACAAAGTACAATATTGCAGGCTCTAAGTAGACCACACCGTGGCCGAATGGTTAGACCTCTGACCTAGACGGCCTGGGATCGATACCAAGCGACCGCACGTGAGATTTCTGGTAAACAAAGTGGCGCAGGGGCGTTTTCTCCGGGTTCTCCGGTTTCTCCCGCCATCGTTTTCCACCGCTGCTTCATCTTCATTTCGCATATCACCGGTGTCATCGTCTGCGGTGTCACAAGTAGTAAAAGCGGGCGTTAAACACTAAAAAAAAGTTCTAAGTGCTTATTTATGGGAAATATTGATGGAAATATGTTTACTTTTACATTTATAAAGTATCTGTATGAATTGTTAGAGCTTTCATCTTGAAGTGGGTAGCTAAGGTCGTAAAAGTGCGTACTCATGATTGGAAAATATAAAATTTCCACAGGCCTGCATTATCTGAGTAAGGTTTTTTTTTCCAAATAGCCTCAGTAAAGCCGTGAAGATGCCATAAAATTATGCTACATCGAAGTTTATTTTCCAATTATCAGTTCATTTGTTTTATCATCAACGTCAATTGCTATTGTGGCGGCTAAAGTAACCTTTACCACGAGAATTCGGATTATTAGTTTCACATGCATTTTTCTACCCATTATTCAAGTAACTAGTCTTAAAATAGCTTTTTCTTCTTTCTATTTCATGTTAAACGTTTTCATAAATGCAATATATGTAATATTCCTGCCCATTCACGTTCCATAGACAAGGAAATATAAAACACAGCAATTCTGTACATTTTTCTCTCGCTTGTTGGAAAAATAAGCTTTAAGTATAATTTAAATGAGGAATGGGTAAAGAAATATTGTGAAAATAACGCATGAAATTGTAAAATCACTTTTCTCAAGCTTCTGTAAATATTTTTAAAACTTAAATAATTTACTCACAGCTTTATTTTGGCACTTGTAATCATTTCAAATGTTGATGAAGATTAATAATGATAATAATATTAATAATAATACATAAACTAGAAACTTATTTAAATCAAACTGACAAATGTGTCTCTTTAAATTTGTAATTGCTTCACGTTGACTTGCAAGGTATAGCGTCCTTTTGTAGTATATGAGAGGTTAGTAATTTACTGTATTATTTAAAAACCGGCAATGGTTTTAAATATATATAAGTTGTTGAGGTTCGTTAGGTTAGTTGGGTTGTTCAAACATTGTACACCAAGTTGGGCAGCCAATAGCAGTTCTAGATATAACTCTGTCCAGCATCCGCGCTTGCGCTTAAGGCAGCCTGACGGCGCTGAACGTATATTCCAAACCAGCATGGGAGTCTCTGCTACAAATGTAAGAAGAAAAACGTGTAAGTCTTTTCAGCTCCAGAACTAACGGTAATAGTCAGCAGAATTGTTTCTTACAACCAGTGAAAACTCGGTGCTCTCTACAAGAAAACACACCACTATGAGTGTGTTTTGTTATTATATAACAATTATAAGATTATAAGATGCAGATAGTACCATACCAGTTGGCTGCGACTCACGTAGTATCGGAGTTGGCTGGCATGTAGGGTGCCTCTGGCAGTACATGTCTTGTCACGGGGCAAAGATTTATTCAGAACGGAAATATAAATCATAGCTAATAATATAAATTATATCAAGAAATAGTAAATATAAATGCACAGTGAAAATGGTGCTGGTGTCACAAGCTACCGTTACGTCCGTGCATTGAACCGAGGGTAAGGGGTAAGAATGCATTGCCCAAGGGGAACATAACGGGACAGCAAACAATGATCTCCGCTGTCAGGCAATACTGTTTGGAGCACTTGGCGAAGAACCTCCGTACAACTAAGAAGTGATATTTAGAGTCCGGGATGGAGGCGAGCAAGGCTTTAATACTGACTAGAATACGTAATAAATCACGGCATCAAAATTAACAATAGTCGCGGTCGCGTAAAGCACAGTTTCATGAGAGAAAAGTTTGTGTGTGTTATACAGCGGAAAAGGCCGAACTAAATTAATAAAGCACTTGTGTCTTATCACACCCTGGAACAGTTCCCATGCTACTAAAAACCCTGAGCTAGACCACCCCATAAATCCACACCATTCCTACTACCCATAACCTGCGCCCGGGATACGAACCCACCATTAGTTACCGCCCCAATCTTCGCAACTTTCTCATTCTAGTCTGAAGTACATCTGCTGCAAGCGTGTTTGGCAGATTTGAATTGTCCGCTAAGTCTGTTTATGCTAGCCACTTTCATTTGACGGAATTGGAGAGTTCAACATGCGCCAGACCGATTGTTGAGGCAGTTCTAAGGTTAATTCCCTGCTGTTCAGTTCATTATTCTGTTATTGCCAATGAATTTTTGGATGTATTCTAAGAAAATGCTAGCTGCATAGTGGTAAGTGAAAGACTCTCAATCCCCATGCTTGGGTGTTAATATCTTTCAGTAGAAGTCAAGATAGAAGAAACTTTGTAGGTTTAATAAAGTTAAAACTTTCATTCTTCAAAAATGTAATATTGTAGCGTACAAAGAGGCGTAACCAGTTAATTTCTGTTCTTTGTACAATTTGTGCACGGTATTTTCTTCATTATAAATACATACATTATTTATGAAATTGTTCTCATAACTTGATTTTATGTAGAATTATAAAATCTTATCCTAGATGCTTAAGATTAGCTCTTAGCTACTGTTTACTATGTCTTCTCATCATAGACGCTATATACCGGAGCTGTATAAAATGTTCTCTCATCGCCTAAAGAGGAAGATCATTGTTTTAAACCACTGTTATCACCATAATGGCGACAGACTATTTGTCATTACTTTTCGTGAAATACTTCTACAATATACATTTATGTATTTCCATAGTGAATAAAATTAAATAATGCATTTAAATTATTTACACAACAATGTTATAGAATATATTTTCTGAATGAACCATTTGTTAATTCTAGTTTAGTGTTTCTTAAATTACAGTATCCGGTATATCATAATCCGTTTTGTCCTCCTTCTTCTACATATTACATGTTTATTTTGGGTTTAACTACTTAGTGGCCTTCATATATACCAGTTTGTAGTTATTTAATATATAATTATGATATATTATATGTATTACATATCCTCGGCCATGCTGTTTTTGTTAAACACGCTATTTTAAGGAGCTTTCGTGAGGTGAATTGGATCAGTAAGGGAGAGGTGAATTGGATCAGTAAGGGAGAGGTGAATTGGATCAGTAAGGGAGAGGTGAATTAAGTAAAAATAAACAAAGGTCTTCCCTCCCTAAAAAGAATTTTTTGCCCAAAATTCAAACTTTTAGGAATAAAGAAAAACATTGGTCCTATTTGCCACAAGGCAATGACGTCACGTTTTAATTTATTCACAAACATCTCTTCTTTTACGTGCCAAAAATAATATCTTGTTATTATTTATACTTTTATTTCTTATTAATAAATTAGGTTGCCTCTAGTTTAAGTTCTGTATCCTTTCTCTACACGTACCTTGTACATTGTGTACAAAGAAGGTACATTCAACCCAAAAATTGTATACCGGGATTTCATCGGAAATATATATTTTAGGATCTCTGGAAAAAAAAATTACTATGAAAAGGTTAGCGAGTGTGTGCGTTTGTGTATGTGTGTATAGCATAACTCAAAAACTAAAAGACCGTTAAAAAACAAATTTGGTACTTAAATTTAATATCCTCAAAGTTTGCGACACGAAGATTTTCAAGAAAATCCCCAACCTATAATTACCCTTAAATGGAAAAATTGGTTTAACAATTTTTATTAAAATGGAATATGTTAAAGTTATTTATACCATAAATAAATTTAGCTATATCTTGAATTTTCTGGGAACAGCCTATGAATACTTACTTCTTCACTCTGGGTGAATTTTGCTGAGTTTTGCATAACTGTTAAAGAGACAGACAAACTCTTACTGTACAAAATGTAGAAAAAACACAATTTATGTCACATACTATTCTTTTTTGAAATTTTCTTTGTTTTGAGTTTAAATTTTAAACTAAGTAACTTTTCTCAAACGGAAAGTCAACTATCGTATCAACTCTGTTATGTTTTTACTGTTGAACATACAAAGCGAGCCTAATTTCAATTCTTCATCGAATTGGCTGTCATTTTATCCTAGTGTATTCCCGTATTTTCCTTTTGCTTGGAAGGAAGAGAATAATAATACAATTTCTGTTAATGTTTATCTCAATTATCACGATACTGGAACACAGGTGTTTTTGTTTTTGTTGGATCTGTTTTTATCTAGGTTCGCAATACTTTGTTTAGCACACATTTCTATAAATAATTTATTCCTAAATTTAATATGACATCTATAATGATAATAATATTACATAAACTAGAAACTTGTCTAAATAAAAGCTATGCCAGGAGGGATGTGTGTTTGTAATTACTGCCCGTTGACCTGCAACGTGTAGCAGAATGCGATACATTGTTTAGACGCTGCGGTATGTAGTGTATGATTGAATGGGTGGAGTAGAGCTCCACAGCTGATCAAATTGCTTTGTATAACGAAAACCCGGGGCCATACTCATTCTCATTTTCCCTCCATCACTATGCCGGCTACTCATCACTGCATGGGTTTGTATTGTTATTACATATGGATTTATCAACGTGGATCTGCAAATTGTCAACTAATGACCTGCCCAGAACTATCTATGAATAAGGGCGCATGCAGTGAATAAAGTAATATTAGAAAATGTGACACACATCGAGTGTTACCTGTTCAAAGCACGTTTCATTTAGATTGCTGAAATTGTAGTCGAAGCTTTCATTTAACACAGTAGTGAAAATTCCTGGAAAAAAAAGATACTGCTTAGAGCAGTCCACTGCTTCCATTTTTACTGAAATCAACTTAATATTGCGAGTTAGCTTCCCTACTAAAAACAACAATAACGATAGTATTAAATGCTTTTATCTCTGTTTCATTACAAGTAGAATTATAGTTTTGAACTGAAGCTATGAAAGCTTCTTAAAGAAGAAAAACTCGACTAAAACTTTATAAAGTTATGCAGTGCCTAGTTTGACATACGGCTGTGAATCATAGATAATAAGATGAATGATAGAAGAAAGATATTCAGACAGATAAGATGAGGTTTCTGAAAGGATTTAATGAAACGGAGCATATAAGAAATGCCACCATACCAGAAGAATATATGCAATATATGATAAAAGTAATGAATATAGAATAAATTGGTTTCAACATGTCAACAGAATGGAAGATGGTAGGATACCAAAGTTGGCTGTTAAATAGATATAATCCCCGAGGGAAAAGAAGCAGAGGATGCCCAAGAACGAGTTGGTCAGCTATAATGGAACAGGCTATTGAACCTAGTCCATGAAGTAGAAGCAGAGGAAGTTATGGAAGCAAATAGTGGAGTCATAAATACAAACCAAGAAAATCTGATGTGTTCGATTCCCACATCTCTATGTCCATCTCTGTAACAAATCATCGTTAAAAATCTTATTCTTCTATTTACGTCATGCTAATTGATATAAACAGAGCGGAAATTCTCTTATTACTTGCTTTATTGTGAAGTAGAAACGAAATAAAGGAAATACTTAAGGCTAAAGCCTTAGACAAATATTTTAAGAGCTGGTCGCTAAGTGATTGGAATTCGTTCTTTGTATGCTCAGAAGTTGACAAATTCCCATATGAGAAAGTTTTAAGTATTTTTAAACGGAAACCAATTACAAGGAATATATCGGAAATGGCCAACTGCACAAAAAGGTGTCTATGACATAAAGTGTGTGTTTTTAACGAGATCTAAATTTTTTGTGTGGTAGTTTTTATCCATCTCTTACGGTCCAGAATGAAAAGATCTTCAGAGGCTATTCCCAAAAAATTCAAGATAAACCTACATTTTATTTTTCAATTAAATATCTTTGATATACGGGATTTTAATCAAAATCGTTACAGAAAATCAAAATTTCGAAGTTATTTCCAAGTAAAGGTTTAGTTTAAGGTGAGGGGATTTTACTCAAAAACTTTTCTGTACCGTAGAAGATAATAATATACCAAGTTTAGAATTTTACCGATTTTTCTTTTTTGAGTTGCTAATCGTGCTCACAGCCACGCTGACACAGGGATACATGAACATACACACGGACATTTTTCTGAAAATTATTTTTTTTATTCAGGCCTTTATTATTAAAACTTGTATTTCCAGTGCAATATCGCTATCGAATTTTTGAATGGAATGCAATGTCTTCTCTATGTACTGTCTACTCAATAGAGAAAGTAATACAAATTTAAATAACATTATTTTATCAGGTGGACAAAAGAAATAGAAGAAGCTACCAAGCTAAACAGAAATAAAATTGCATCAACATACCAGGTAGTCCAACATCCGATTTTTTTATAAAAATACTGTTCTGGAGTCTTGTTGAGAATCCGGTACTGTATTCCTTCTTTTCCCCCTATGTTTCCCCCTTTTTCCATTTTCCCCAACATCCCCCCCCTTTTTTTTTTTTTTGCTTTCGTTTTGCTTTTGGCTTCTAACACACACACACACATACACACACAGAAACACCCTGCCAATGGCTTGACTCGAAACCACGATCCCCTGCGCCACGAAGCACTTTAGCGAGCGTGGCCATGGGGACCGGCTCATATTTGAGGTGTACAGATATCTATTCGTGTGTTAAGAGTTGCTGAACTCAACGGGGCTATTTCAAGCTAAAACCAGTAAGTGGGGAACTAACAAAGCGACCTTCGTTTTGGTCCTCTTGCTTATCAGCGGAGACCGTCAGAGTTGCTCTCATTGAGAAGGGTAAAGGGTTATTGCGCTCGTCAGTTCTTCACTGGCTAGTATTAACTCGAAAAAGCTCCGTTGGGTTCTGCAGCTCTATTAATTCTTGAAGGGATATCTACAAACATCAAATATGTGGCAGTTGGTCCATCTGGTACGAACACTCAAAGATATTAAAATACTTATCGTAAGACGCAGTCTTTTTGCTGTCTCTGTCCATAGCTCTCGCCTACTTGCTATCCTCTTAAAAGTATTCAATAGGCCATGTTAACGAACAGGTTAACATTGTTGTGATAAATGAGGTTCTGAATTGCGAATAACCGATCCCTAAACCTTCTGGTTGAACAATAACCATAAAATGAAGTTAATATTTTCTCTCCGCTTCAAACTGAAGTTCTAATGTCAAGGTAATTCCCGCACATAGTAGACTAAATTTACACACTGCTTATACAAGCAACCTGTTCTGATTGAGTGTCGAGTGGGTGAGGGGTGAAGGGGTGAACTGCCTAATCGGTTTCGCCTTTTCTTACTCGCTAGTATGTAGTACCAGAAATGTAACAATGAAAATCGTGGCAAGAATCGAGTCCCCGTCAAACGTTCAAATTTTCAGCAAAATCACAAGGACAGACATATTTTTATTATCTGTGAGTGTACAAAGTCTTTAAGACGAAGAGAATTAATTTAAATAAAACTCATGTTAACCCGAACGTGTCAAACTTAAAATTATGAAGGGAAGCTTTCGAAAAAATATGTGTTCCATTCACGTGACTATTTCTACCTGCATTGAAAACAATTCTTAAAAGGTATTATCTTAGTTTTATCTACATCATGCTATTGCATATGTATATTAGTAGAAATTCTCTTATTACTTGCTTCCTTGTAAGTAGAAAGGAAATGGGGAAATACACTAGTTTAAAGCGGTAGCCAAACTTTTAAAAGCTGTGGCTATGTGCTTGACATTGAAAAATTACGCCATCTTGAATAGCTAGGATTAAAAATAAAGATATGAATCGAGTCAGGTAGTCGAATTTGAGAAACATTTTCAGCATTTTAAAATTGAAACTAATAACAGGGACTATCTCGGAAATTGCTAATGCAATAAGTGAATATGACAACTTTTGTGTTTCAACGGAATCTAGATTTTTGTGTTGAAGTTTTGTCTATTTCATATGTTTTACCAGTTATACTAATGACATTCAGAATGAACATGTCCTTAGAAAAATTCAAGATGTACAATTTATTTGCAAAATAAATAGATTTATTAGACATTATTTTAATCATAATATAATAACTATTTTTGAGAAAATCAACATCTTCAAAAAGTTTTACATGGATAGTGCAGTTTGGGGAGGGGGAGATCTTTAAAATCTTTGTGTCGTATTCTTGAAGGATACTGAGCTGAATTAGCAAGTTTGGTGTTTAACCGACTTTTCCTATTTGAATTATGTTATAACATTAATTTGTATGCAGGGGACCCTAAAACGTGTATTTACAGTGAACTTCCGCTATGGAATATTTTTTTAAAGTGCAATACATTCTTTACCTGTATACTGTGCCATGCTAGAGAAAGCATAAACTAGGTAAAATTGTTCAGACATTGCTTTGTATTTTTCCTCCGCAGGAGTGAATTTTAGCGCTTTTCCACCTTAAATCTCTATTTAAAGGAACATTTACAAGGATCAATACACAGTGTAAATCAGGCATCACCAACTCGCTTGATTTTTCCTGAAGTAAGCAGTCTTGCTCCGTGTATGCAGTGGGTAAACACATGGGAGCAGAGGTTGTTCTTCTTCCTTGTACAGTGTGTCAGTTTAAATATCGGAAATGCCAAGATGTCTGTTTATGTTTTTCATTAAACTCACAAGATCATTTCATAAATTAAATTATTTATTTAAATAAATTATGAATAGCATTAAAATTAACATAACGCGGACTATTCATTGTATAACAAATTCCTCTAAATAGACTGTGATACCGCCAAATTCTTTAAGTTTTGAAAAGTAAAGCATTGCAGATATTGTTTGCGTTACAGTGGAACTACGGTGGTATTAACCAAGTTAATTTTCTTTATTGAAAGTATAATGGATTAGGAAATATTACCAAACCTATCAAATATGTCTGTGTTTTTATCCGAATTTTAAATGCCAATGCGAAAGAATAATGAAGCAATTTTTCTACCAATCATGAACCTAGGATAGTGTATGAAGAGTCCTGTAAGTATTTCAAGCATAAGTATTGCAAAACAAAATGTTGCATGGTCCCACAGCGCTGAAGCAATCATCTTTATTGCTGTTCGTGCATTTGGTTGAACAAATAAATTTAATCTGCCATGAAATAGATATATACTCCTCGATATTTTACATTTTCTATAGCGAAAACCTAAATTAAAGAATCTTCCTTTCCTTTCAGTAAATGCGCTCACCTTCATTATACAATGTTTTTTAAAATTTAATGTGCATATAAATCCTCACTAATTCCACGTAGAGTGTAAAAAATATCCAGCAATACTTATAAAATGTTGGAATTGTTTATAATCTAAGAATGGTGGTGAATATATTTTACCATAGCCTAAATATGCTAAACGTTCTCCGTTGATCGATTGGCACTTGTGCTTGCGAGTCCAGGAGCTTTTGTCGCTCTTGCTTGTCGATGAGTTCTCCTCGTCTTTTTATTCTTCTTTCCATTACCAGCTCGAGGGAGAAGTAGATTATATCATCACGATTGTGTTATCCGCAGTGCCGAGTGATGCCTTTTCTAGCCACCGCACTGTTGGACGGTCACGTTTACTGATGTTTCTAAATAGGACACACAGATGTATCTAACCGAAAAAAAAATTAATGGTAGCATAAACTTTTTTTATTTCCCCCCCCCCTGGAGGTAGAGTAAACATTTGTTTCCTTTTTAACAATTTTCTTCTAATTTCACAATTACTGTAGCAAATGAAGCTCTAATTATTTATTAAAGTGTTCAAAATGCTTCCCATTTACATTTTAATTAAAATAGCTCTAACGATTTTTTTTTATTTATATAGCCCCCTTTAACATCTAAGGTCATATCGGGGGCTTTGAATTAGAAACAACTCGTTGTCTGTAGGTTTACGTTCGGTTTAAACTATTTTATTTCCTAAAACACGCACACATTCACTCTCACATACATACTTCCAGACTCTGCGGGGGATAGGGAATAATTCTGGTTAAAGAAAATTTCCCCGCCCCAGCCGGAAATCGAACCCGGGACTTCCGGATGAGAAGTCAGCTCGCTGACCACTCGACCACGGAGGCAAACAACGATTTTTGTTAGAATGCTACCTGTGCTCTATCATTTATTACTGGGGTATACAAACTTCTTTCGAAAATTTATATTTCTATCTATTAATTGAGGTAAGTTTGCAAATAAAGCCCTGATTTGCAAAGATAACCAGAAATTAGCAAAAATCAAATGCTTAAGAATGGGAGCAGTATGCTGGCCTAAAAATGCCGTTTTCTTTTCGTGTAAACTGAGAAATAGCTGAGTGTTGAAAGCAATTTTAAAAGAATGATCAGATATTGAACGACTTGAATCATATTGAAGGGATATTTTAGAAAACACAAAGGATAGGTTTTTTTAAATGGATTTTGTTATTGAACACATGCATTCTTTGCAGTACTTTTGCACCTGTTTCTTAACATATACCCGTTCTATGTTTTGGTCAGGCTTAAGGACAATCCATAGGGCATGGATATGAAGCAATTGCTGCGGTCATAAGTCGGTTATGCGCACCTGTTTTTGTGGTAGCCGCCGGTGCAGCCAAATAATGCCCTTATGTCCATGTCTCAAAAGATCTGAGCAACGAATACAAAATTATACAAAATTCCTTCCGATTGCAGTCAACGTCAAATGCTACTCCCATAAAATTAGTTTATAAATTTCATTTGCGAAGCAAATGTCTTTAATATGTGCTATTTTAATAAAATCAATTAGTCATTTTTAGAAAATAAAATGGCTTCAAAAAATGCTTCACGATATGTGTAGTTGGAAATAAAGAGATACTTTTTGAAAAGAGTCTTCTGTTGTGGTTCTCAGAAGCGTCCAGATTTTCGACAAGTTTAGGAAAGTTTGCAAGCTAATGTCGTGTTGCGAATTGTACTGAGTCGAGTGGCTGAAGTAATAGCGCGCAGGTGCGCGAGCCATGGATGGCGTGCAGCCGTAAACTGTATACGCTTCGAGAGAATTATTTTGCAGCAGTAAATTTAAAAATGTATTTGTAAATTATTTGAAATCAATACATATTTGTTTACAATTCTAAGCATTAAGTACTAAGTTTTATATTTATCTGGTTGTTTGTTTTAGAGCTATTTTGTTCATCGCACGTGGAGCTTTTCCTGATTTTTTGTTGTTGTATTATTCACTGATTCTCGGTGTCGAATTTTAGGGCTGAATGTAATAACCTTCCTGCCTACTATTTTGTGTTGAGGAAAAAAAAGTAATAACATATTTATTGTTATATTAGTTCCTTAATGTTGCCAGCTATGGGTTGCCAACCTAAAACCGGCTACTCCAACCACATATATCACGGTGAGTTTTCAAATCTATTATTCGCTGCAACAATGCCAACTTAAGCGCGACTTTACTATAGAAGCTTGAAACATTCACCACATCCACACTAAAACTGGAATGCTTCTGTAAAGGTGAATGGATAATATAATGGGGGTAGTCAGAGCTATCGGGTATTACAATAATTATCCTACACTTTACCTAAAAGGAGGAAACCAGACGGGGTGCGAAAAATAATCCCTACTTGAAATGAGGTACTACGAGAGAGGTAGTCCTAAGTAATGCTGCAAATGTATTTACATTGTAGCACAACAAAGACGGAGATGAGCTTTTTAAATGATGTACATGACCAATAAATTTTATGTGGATATCTTATCTTTTGACTCGTTAACATGACTTTGGTTCTGAGGCATCAGGAGTTCTCGAGATATTTCATTAGTAAAATAAGCTAACTTCCGTTCGAAGACTGAGTGTCGTAGATTCAGGTAACAATGTGGGCAAAATGTGTTTCTTAAAACCGACCTGCTTTAGGATAGCATTACCGTCATAAGGCTTACTTGAGATAGGTAGACAGCAGCACGTTTTGCACAAAACAGCTAAGGCATGAGAAACTCGAGCTTTACCAGACTCGTGGAAAATCAGCTTATCTATCGTCTGGTCCCGGATTGACAGCGGAAATCTGATTTCCTGTTCTCGCACTAAGAGAGAATTAAATATTACTATGGGAAAAGTATAAATGCCAAAATTAAATCATCACAGTATCTTGAATGTTGTGCGAGTTATCACTGAACACCCCTTCATTCTGACTAATATATTTATTTTTTATTTTTTCATTTATATAGACCCCTTAAACATCTACGGTCATATCTAGGGGTTTTTTTTTTTTTTTTCACTTGAAACAACTCGTCGTCTGTAGGTTCTTTTACGTTTGGTTTAACAGCTCTATTTTCCTCAAACACACACATCCACTCTCACATACATACTTCCAGACTCTGTGGGGATAGGGAATAATTCTGGCTATAGAAAAATTCTCCGCCCCAGCCGGGAATCGATCCCGGGACCTCGGATGAGAAGTCAATTTGCTGACTAATTTTGGTGTTACTGTAACACATGCATAAAAAATTGGATGTGTTCCATTCACATGACTTTCTCTACATCTCTGCAACAAATTATTGTTAAAAAGCTTATGCTTCTCTTTACTTCATGCTAATCGAGAAAAAGTTAGTAGAAATAGTCTTATTACTTCCTTGTAAATAGAAGCAAAATAAGGGAGTACCATAGGTTAAAAGGATAGTCAAAAGCTTGAGTGCTATGTGATTGAAGTTCCTTTGTTTGTATGGAGTTGACAAATTCCTCTATGAAAAAAGTAAGATTTTTAAAGCTGAAACCAATAACAAGGAATATCTAAAAACCGAACAACTCCACGAAACAAATTTATATAACATAAAGTGAGTGTTTTAACGTGCTCTACATTTTCTGTACGGTAACATTTTCCTCATTTCTTACTGGTTAGCAGTTATGCAAAATTTCGTAAAATTCATCCAAAATAAAGTAATCTGCAGAGGCTATTCCCAGAAAATTCAAGATACACATTTTATTTGTCAGGTAAATATCTTTAGTATATGCTATTTTAATAAAAAGCGTTAGAGCCATTTTTGAGAAAATAAAAATTTTCGAAAAAAGTTCCATGTAAAGGGTAGTTTGGGGTGGGAGGATTTCTCTCAAAATCTTCGTGTCGCATCCCTGGAAGATATTAAACTTAAATGCAAAGTTTGGTACATTACCAACTTTTCGTTTTGGAGCCATCGTGTTCACAGGCATACGATACACGGACACACGGAAACACACAGACTTTTTTCTATAAAATGCTTTTTTTGGATAAAGCGGACCCTAAAAGATATGTTTTCGGTAAAATCTCGGTATCTCATTTTTGGGTTGAGTGCAATACTTTCTCTGTACACTATGTACATTACTATCCACATGGAAAGTATAGGTCTTATTTGATACCACAATTTATCCCAAAGTGCTTTGTGAGGAATTACAATATTCTATGTTATTAGTTTGAAATTTCAAATGTTGACAGTAAAATTGTAAATGTATAATAAAGATATATTTCGATTAACAAGAAGTAAACAGATAGATTACCTTTCAAAAGGATAGTTTTTAGGAAAGTGTATAGAGGAAATCATATGAATACAATACATAAAATGTATATAGTAGGTACAGAAGGCATTCTACTGAAAATATTGGTACCAAAATTTCACCAAAAATATATGTTTTATAGCCCTCTGAATCCTAAAAATGTATTTTTTGAGAAAAGTCTGTCTCATAAGAACGTTGTTACGTGCCACACTGATATTTTATTTTAGCATTTTCTAAAAATTGGATAGGAAGATTTTAAACAAAATTCCCCCATTCCAAACTACCCTTTACATAGAAGATTTTTCGAACTGTTCGATTTTCTCAAAGATTAATAAAACAATTATAAATTGTCAAACCTTATAAAAGGTAGTTGTTATATACAATTTAAATTCGGTCTACTTTGCATGGGCAGGAGTAAAAGCAAAAAAAATATGAAACCAATGATAACTTCTCTTTTGATAAAAGTTTAAGTACATATTTTAAAAGTGAAACCAATAACAAGGAATATCTCGGAAATTGTTAGCTGAACAACAAAAATAAATTTGAAATAAATTTTGTGTTTCGACAAATCCACATTGTGTGTGTCGTAAGTTTTGTTTCTAAGGTTTATCGGTTACATAAGTCATTTAGAATGAAGAGGACTTCAGAGGCTTATTCTAATAAATTGAAGATATATATTTTTTCCCTTTGTTATGTACACATCCTTAATATACTGTATGTTAATCAAAATCTTTGAAGCTATTTTTGAGATAGTCAAACATTTCGAAAAATCCTTTGTGTAAAGCTTAGTTTGGATTTGGGGAATTTTCTTGAAAACCTGCATGTCGTATCTCGGGAGATTATAAACTTAAATACCAGGTAGAGTATTTAATGGAGTTTTTGTTTTAGGGTTACCCCCCTCCCACAAAAGCAGACACACAGAAACCTTTTTCTAAAAATATTTTTATTCAGAGGTCCTCAAAACACACATTTCCATTGAATTCTTTGTATCGTATATTTTAGTGGAATTTAATGCCTTCTCTACCTTCTATGTACATAGCACGTTGTAGACAAAGTAAAAACTAACTTTACAAAAAATGTAAATCTCGAAAAATCACATTATATGCCCAGTTCTTCATTGTGGTGTTAATCCTTTCTGAGATACTCTTTGTAATCGGTTTCAATATTGATACTTATACTTTTCTGAAATCAGAAGTCAATTCGCTTTTCTTTCTGCTGGGCGCGCAAAGAGAAGGGAATTTAGTGTTATCATGTCAGGCTACCAACTTTTTAATTTTTACCTTAGCTTTGGCCTGGTGTATGCCCTTATTTCTCCTGTACATACAACGAAATAAATTATAAGTCTGTTTTAGTTAATACTTATGTTTATTTACATAGAGTTAGGTATGTGTTTGTGTGTGTGTGTGTGGGTGTCTGTGTGTGAGGCGCGAAGGGGTTTCCACACTGCAGCCATTGATTTATTCTATATCAGACCTCAGAAGGATAATATGAGATGAGAGTAATTTCAAAGGGCAGCAGAGGAAGAGCCTCCGTGGAGAGTCCCAGACATATTCCAAGCAGTTCTTCATCCTACGCGGGAAACGCTAGGAGCCGACGTCCCAATCCTGACCAAACTCTGAGTCTTTAGGCGATTTTCAACGCCATTCGGCTGACGAGAGCTGTATTTCCAGAGCATAGTCACCACCATTGAAGGGCTCAATCACCGCAGTCCTCGCCGGAACTTATAACCCTGTAAGAGACCGGTTGGATGAAATGGAGACGAAATGAAGGGACAGGAAATTCGGGGAATGAAAAAAATGGAAATGGATTTTTATTTATTGTCGCTCTTTAGCTGCTGTGGTTGTCACGTCCCATTATATACTGGACGTGAAAGACCGCTTAATTTTGCTCAGAGGCCCCTTTATCAGGTTTGAAGTTCTTTTACGTTCCAAAAATCTATGACCAACGGCTTTACTTCCCTTCCGAAGAAGGCCATGCTAAAGATTTCTACGCCTGAAAAAATCCATCGTCCTCCGGCGGGTTTGAATCGCGACACGGACTAATGAAGCAACCTCCCAAGTATTTGCCTAGTGACCCGGGAAAACGCCCGGAAAAAACCCATGGGTCAGAGAGGTGGGCCCCGGGAATCGATCCCACTACCTCACCAAAGCCAGTACTAGACGAAGCGTCTGAGCCTGTGAGGCATCTGGCTCGACACTAGTATAAGCAGATAGAAAAATAAGAATAATTTATGCAGAATTTTAGTTAGAGAAACTTATTTAAATGGAACACATCCAATTCATTTAAAGCCATTTCTTATTTTGCTTCGGAAAAATGGCACACAAAGACTCTATAGGACACCTTTAAAGAAGCATCTAGTATCTACATGTCTGGAGTCATGGATGGATCTGAGGATGAAATATCTGCTTTCTCGGAACTCAGCAAAGAAGTTTCTAATGCATGTTTTAGCATTGACTTCCCCCTTCTTTATGCAACAATAAAACCACCGCTTTCCCATTTCCAATCTTTTAGACGAGTAACCATTCATGCTAAGCCCTTCATCTCTGGCAGCTCAAAGATAGAAGGAAAGCTCTGGTGCTTGAAGCCAAACGATGTGTGATAAAAATACTCTTGCTATCGAGCGTAAAGAAGTATTGAAAAGAACCCTTGATATCTCGAAGCGCGTTCCACTCGAACGGATGCACGTTATAATTACGGCGCATGTACGTGTTCAATTGTGTAGAAACTGACAAATTGCCTTTTGCTTTATCCTCTTCAAAGACCATTACAGGAAGTACAGCCACACAGCGATAACTGGGGGTCACGTGATAAAAGCATTTAAGGTAGAAATCACCCGCGCATGCTTTATGAAGTGCGTTGCATCCCAAGGTTACCCCGGTCGAATCCAACGAAATGACATTCTATAAAAATCTGATGTTATCCATTCGCATGACTTTCTCTACATCTCTGCAATAAATTATTGTTAAAAAGCTTATGCTTCTATTTACTTCATGCTAATCGAGAAAAAATTAACAGAAATAGTCTCATTACTTGCGTCCTTGTAAGTAGAAGCGAAATAAGGGAGTACCATAGATTAAAGTGATAATCAAAAGCTGGTTGCTATGTGGTTGAAGTGGTTGTTTGTATGTACAGGAGTTGACAAAATTCGTATGGGAAAAGTATAGGATTTTTAAGGTAAAACCAAAAACAAAGAATATCTCAAAAACGATCAACTCTAAAAGAAAAAAAAATGATATAACGTAAGTTATGTGTTTTAACGTGCTCTACATTTGTATGTGTAGTAAGTTTTTGTCCATCTTACGGTTTGCGAGTTATACAAAATTTCGTAAAATTCATCAGGAATAAAGTAGTCTTCAAAGGCTATTCTCAGAAAATTCAAGATATACACATTATTTATCTTGTTATTAATATACGATATTTTAATCAAAATCATTAAAGCCATTTTTGGGAAAATCAAAGTTTTAGAAAAAAGTTCCATATAAAGGATAGTTGAGGGTGGGGGGATTTTCTTGAAAATCTTCGTGTCACAGGCTTTTCGTTTTTGAGAGCTATGCTGTCCACAGAGACACACACCACACGCACACACGGAAATTTTTCCAGGAATGCTTTTTTTCGGGATTCAGGGGATCCAAAACGTGTATTTCCAATGAAACTACGGTATCAAATTTTTGGGTGCATTACAATACTTTCTCTATACACTATGTACATAGTACATTTAGAGAAAGTAAAAATGTTGTTGGGAATACTGGACTAAATACCATTTATTGTACTTAGGTTGTATTTATAATTATTTACAAACTCATCTCCTATTACTTATATTTATTACTTATTCTACACTACATAAGCTGTTTAAGTACCGTTTAGGTACTAGGTACATCCATAAAGCTCCCTGGCTGTTAGTGAGTGTTGCTTTTCGGTTTGGCCTATCTATGCCATCCCAATCTGTGTTTTCTCTCTGTCTGTCTGTCTCTCTCTCTCTCTCTCTCTCTCTCTCTCCCCTTATCCAATTTACTTTTAATTTTCCCAAATATTTCCCTATTTCTTTAATCCTTTTCTTTCCCTTGATAATAAATATTTTTTACTACAATCTCTCCTGGCATACTATTCCATTTTTGATCCAAACTTTTCTTTCTTCCAATTCCATACCTCTCCACATTTTGTTAAACATTCCCTCTTTCAGCCTGAAATAAAAACAACGTTCTAGTTCATTGCTCCTCATCCCTTTCAAAATTATTGCTCCCGTTCTCTTCCAAGCTAATATTTCCCTTTCTTGTTTATCAAAACTTATCTACATACGCCTTTTGTGACCATTCCTTCTTTATTTGTCTGTGTAAACAAAGCGACTTTTTCGTAATCGGTTTGCCGTTCTGTATTTGTGGGACTGACACCTCCCTAGGACTTACAAGCCAATGCCTAGGTTTCAGAAACCAGTCGGGGAGCCAAGGGCACGAAACCACAAAACGAAGGACCTGATATGAGGGTCGGCCCGTAACTAGGCATGGACATGAGGAAGTGGATGATATATAAGCAAAATTGATGATTGGAAAGGTGATGATGGAGCAACTGATGGAATGAGTGGCGGGGGAAGCCGGAGGACCCGGAGAAAACTCGCCGAGACGCCGCTTCGTCTCCCACAAATCCCACATGCGGGCGCTTGGGATCGAACCCGGGCCACTTAGATGGGAATTGAGCGGTCTAACCACGACTCCGCCGCAACTTTTTGTTTTCATCCCTAATGTCTGTTTATCTTGTTTTCTCCTCTATCAAAATTTCCTCTAACTGCCTCCACCAGCTTTTGTGTTCTCCTTGAATTGTTTCATACAATTTTTAGCATATTATCATCTTCGCTCTTTATGTACCTATGCCAACAATTCAATACCTTCTCTACTATCACTCCGCTGCTCCCTACTCGTTTCTACTGTCCCAGATATCCGTGGCCTTTTAACATTTTTAATACTACTGTTGCCTTGTAAACCCTCTCTAATCATTTATCGTTCATCTTTGGTAACTTATATTTACCTACCCTAATTCTTGTCATTGTCAGTTTACCTTTTGTTTCTTTGTTTCTGCCATGAGCATGACTGGGTAGTCTCCATTACAACTTGATCTTCCTCCCAAATAGTCACATTCTTTCACTATTTTAATTTCTTGTCCTATTAAGTACTATTTCCCTTGCTTCTTTACCCGCCTTTTTTCGAATGTCACTATCTTAGATTTGTTGTTGTTTATTTATCCCCCATTCTGCGCCGAATTTCCGAATTTCGTTAACTACCCATCTGAAGCCCTATTGCCGTGAACGCTTCCATCATAGGATCATCTGCGCAAAATGATCCTGGTATTTCCTTATTCATCAAAACCGGACAGTTGGGAATACTAGTGGAGTATTGTTACCTCGTGATCATGTGTTTGATATAAATTAGATATTAGTGTCCACTCATTAAAGATAGTATTACAAATATTTACTGCATAGGTAATTGAACTTACATATATTGCAGACACAAGTTAAATATGGCGAAAAGAAACAAAAAGGAAAGTGAATAAAAAGAATGAAAACATCTGATCTGCTCCACAAACTCATGTAGAGAAAGGCATGTGATTGGAATATTTCAAATTTTTTCTTAATATCCTAAGAATAATTTGTTGGAGAATAGATAGTGAAAAATTATATGGGACACATTCGATTTTTCCTTTAATATTCAGGTGGGTTGCCGGGAAAGTTTACAATTACTAATGTCCAGGTTATCCTCATGACAGCTTTGTATTTCAAATAGTTGGTTTAGAATTCTGTTCGAGATAGGGAGATGGCATTTTACCCTTGGTGACACTGGTCGGCAGGAGGCGTAGCATGTTTTACACGTTCGCGTTGCGCTTATGGTTTGTTTTTAAAGCCACAATCTCAGCCAATGAAACGTGGCATAGCAAAACTTCGGTTGCCAACCTTCACAAACGTATGTAATGAGTCATCATATTTGATGAAATGTCATTATGATATGACTTTCACTGAAAATATGGTAAAAAAACTGACAAAGCTTTAGTTTGACGCCCCTCAAGTTAAATATTCCGACGGTTGGTTGGATTATGGTCCCGGCATGTAATTGGTGCTTCAATATTTTTATTTGGATAAATTAACTATGTCTGTTAAGAAAATATTGGATGAAATATATAAGTTGTATTGTTAAGGGTTGTAACATGTCCGTTACACGCTGAATGTTACCTCATTGCCTGCTTCATCATTACTCCGCTGTAAGCACTTATATTAGCCTGCTGGAAGCCTAGCTGGCTGATCTATGTGTTTCTGGACACGTCACAAGTTCTCCTACCGTAGGGGGAGGGAGCTTGCCTAGCAGTCCTACCTTGGGTAACCATCATTCTGTTGTGAGCTCACCTACCATCACTCTGGCATAGCGCCAGCAGGGTGCATCTTCTTCGACGCTACTTATGCCATGAGAAATTATTGGGGAGCGCGTTTTCGGTTTATGAAAATTAAGTATATTACCCTCGTGATATTTCTGGCTTTAAATTGGCTAAATTTCTTAATCTTCTCGCTCCCAAGTTATTATAAATTATGCAGACCAGTTTGAAGTGGCCATATTCTTTTGCTTTTTTATATTTGTGGAGAGCAAGAGTCTTTGTTAATATTTGTATTCTATTTGTGGTGCACATTTTTAAATAAAATGGCTGAAGTTAGGTTGAAATCTTTCAATGTTAAGGTCCACCTTATTCTTGCCATTATTTACGCATAGATCCTGCCCTGGGAGTTTCTCTCCTTAAACTTGCCCGTTTTCAGAAAGAATACATTTTAACATTTGAGCCAGTAGTACAGGTGAAGTACTATCCTGTATTATTTTATTTCAACTGTTCTTCTTTATGTCAGCTGGGTTGTCCTCTTTTCCTGTATCCTTGAGTATACACGTCCAGGACTGTTTTTATTATAGTAACTGTTTGTGCATGGGCATGATGAACATAGCCTTTGTCAGCAATATAGGTTAGGAATGGAATACAAACAGATGAGAGTCCGCTACGAACTTAGGCTGTTATTCTAACTGCGTGGAGGAATCAAAGCAGTTATAAAATAAGAATGGAGCTATAATAAACAAACCGATGTTTTAAAATATTCTTTAAATAACATTTTGCGCAAATTTGATTATTTTGGTAGGGTAGGCCTTTGTTCTATTTTACAGCACATCCCTCACTAACCGATTCAACAACGGGTGGGAGGGATGAGTGGAGAGGGTACATCAGGAGCGGTGGCACAGCAATGACGAGGTCCCTATAGTTTCCAGATTTTAAGAAGCTTTACAGGCAGACCATCTCACATGGGTTGCAACGCTCCCGTCAGAGGAGGTCCCCTATCTCTGCTACCAGCCGAAGTCGGGAGACGGAGATAGTCATTTAGCTCATTCTTTTTACTGCCACGCCGCACCGAGCACCATCGCCTACACTTCCAACCTTGAAAGAAATCACTGGGATGAGGGATCTATCAAATGGCAATAGAAACGACATGGAAGTACAGCAATTTCGAGGAATGAAATAATCCTATCCAACATGGCCTTGTGATACAAGAAAACCACCGAAAATTCCATTCGACAGGTAGGAATCGGAGCTGTGACCTCCCAAATCAGGCCAGGGATGAAATCGTCTAAGCCAACCCACTCGGTGCTATAAGTTCGGGCCATATGTACATAGTGTATAAAGAAGGTTATTGTATTGCACTCAAAATTTGGCACTGAGATTTCACCGGAAATACATGTTTTGGGTCCCCCTGAATCCAAAAAAAAAAAAATTAAAGAAAGGTCCGCGTGTGTGTGTCTGTGTCTGTGAAGAGCATAGCTCAAAAAGGGAAAGGCCGTTAAATACTAAACTTGGTATTTAAGTTTGCTATCTTCCAAGAATGCGACACGAAGATCTTCAAGAAAATCCTTCCACCCCAAACTACCCTTTACATGGAAAAAATTTCGAAAAATTTGATTTTCTCAAAAATGGCTAACAATTGATTAAAATCTCTTATTTTGAATACATTCATTAACATTCCAAATAAAATGTATATCATACATTTTTTGGGAGTAGCCTCTGAAGACCTTTTTATTCTGGTTGATTTTTATTGAATTTTGCATAACTGGTAAACCGTAAGAGATAGACAAAAACTTAGCACTTAAAAAATATAGATAACGATTAAAAACATTTATGTCATATACATTTTTATCATAGAGGTGGCTGTTTTCGAGATATTTTTTGTTATTTATTTCATTTTAAAATACCTACTGAAGTTTTTTTCACGCGGGAACTTGTCATCGCTTCGCCACGCAAAGGAACGGATTTCAATCCATAGCAACCACATTTTAAAACATTTGACTCTCCGTTTAGTGTATTTCTTTATTTTTCCTTCTACTTATAAAGGAACTAAGTAATAAAATTAAATGGATGCAAGAATAAGCCTATTAACAGTACTTTGTTACAGAACTGTAGATAAAATCATATGAATGGAGCACATCAAAATTTTTTCTTGGTTTTCGGTAGTTAAATGCTAAATTAATGTTTCAATTACCACGATTTCTTTTCGATCATTTCTTTTTCAGTATTCTACCTTCTCAGGCTTCAGGTGTGCTTGTAAATTTCATGGTAGAGGACAGATAGCGCTTATCGAGAAACTTCCTTATTAGTTCAAGATGTGGTAGTTTGTTATTTAACAAATAGAGCCGTTTTGTAGTTATTTACAATGCTTTTGTTGCTATCGAGTATCATAGCGCTGACTGCCAATATTGATACATAAAATATCGCAAGATTCAAGCCAAATATTTTGATATCTAAACGCTTTAACTGTTGTAAGTTTAAGCATAGAGGAAAATATATAATTCTAAATTGATTCTGTGGGTTGCAAATTTCTGCTCTAAGGGCTAAATTGGGTTTTATTTATCGACATTCTCTAACTCAGCGTCCCATTCTATTTTGGGTACGAAATATCGCTTAATTCTTCTCAGAGGCCGCTTTATCATACATCAGGCTCCTTTACGTGCCGTAAATATACAACACGAGACCAACGGCTTTACTTCCCTTCCGAAAAAAAACCAGGCTAAGTATTTTTACGCCCGAAAACATCCACGACCCTCCGCCGGGTTTGAGCCTGCGGCCTTGAGCATAAGAGTCTAGCATGGTGACCACTACACCACGAAGAGCGGGCTCTAGATACTAAAGCTTTATTTCATAAATTACCTATTAAAATATTATTTAATTTTCAATGAATAGGAGTAATAATAATACAAAATGTTTAAAACGAAAAGGAGGGGAGTCAGTAAATTGATTGAAGTCTCTAATTTTGTTATTCAGTAGCTTCATGAGTGTGTGTGTGTGTGTGTTCAGGTCAGTGAGAGAGATAGAGTAATTTTTGCTAATTTTGTGTAAAATTCAAGTAATTTTTAGTGGTTTCAGTACAGCATGCAAGGGGAGCGATCGTGTACTATATTAGGTCTAGGTTAGTGTGTGAATAAGAGTGTGTGACTAATATAATTTTCATTTTGCCTTATTTTGTTTTCTTTACGTACATAGTATGAGGGAAAGTATTGCATTATACGCAAAATGTTGAATCCGAGATATCATTGGAAATATATATTTTGCGGATTCCTAAATCCAAAAGGGAATATTACTAAAATATCGTGTGATTGTGTGTGCGTGTCTGTCTATCGCTGAACCGCATAAATAAAAACATAATTCAATTGAATACCAAATTTGATATTTAAGTTCTACATCTTTCCAGCCTGTAACAGGTCTTACAAAAGAATCCCCCACCTCAAACTATCCTTTGCTCGGAACATGTTTAAATTGTTTTTATTTTCTCAAAAATGATGCTAATAATTTTCATTAAACTACCATAGTTTAACATATTTTCATGAAAAAGTATATGTAAAGTAAATCTTGAATTTTCTGGGAATAGCTGCTCAAGTCCTCTACATTTTGAATGACTTTTGCATAACTGATAAATCGTGAGACATATAGGAAATGCTATTACATAAATATGTAAGTCTCGTTAAAGTACATAATTTATGCAAAGTACATTTTTGCAGGGTTAACCATTTCCGAAATAGGCCTAGTTATTGGTTTCAAATGTTTAATGTTTATATTTTCTCATGTGGGAAGTTGTAGCTTGTTTTTGTTTATTTTACTCCAGGGCATGCCAAAAAACAAAAAAAAACAAAAAAAACTAATTTATCACCTAGCGACCAGCTCTTGAAATATTTTAATTTCGATTTAGACCATTCTATTATTTTTCCCTACAGGAAATACATAATAAGTCCATTTCTATAATGTTTGTCTAAATTATCATAAATTAGGTGGAGAATAATTTCTTGTAGAGTAGGTAAATGTAACACACCAAATATTTAATAGCAATTTTCACTAGTTCCAGTAAAGCATGAGAGCGAACAGAGCTTCGCTGTATTAGCTCTAGTTACGTGTGAGTGAATAATTTAATGTTCATGAAACTAGTATTTTCTAATTTCTGCTGTTAAAATATAAATATATAAATATGTTTCTACACAAATATATTTCACTGTTTACGCCACAATATATAAAACTTCAGCAGAACCTTTCATTTTGCTCAGCCAGGTGTTGTTTGACTGCGTGTGCATTCTATTTTCATAAATTCTACACCCATATTCTTATGTTATAATATTCATAATCCTGTTGTGTTTCTGAGCTTTTCAATCAAATAAACAAATCAGAAACAAGAAAAGAGAAGTGAGTGCCAATTGGAAGAGAAGAGAAAATACAGAATTATCTCTTAATGTGCTTTTGTTTTCTTTAGAGTTTAAAAGTTTAGTTCAGAGTGTATAGAAATCGTATTAATTTTGAGTTTATTACTTGAGTTGAACAAATCAGAAATTTCTTTACCTGGTGGGTGTCTGGTTTATTAATTTACAGTTTATTATTTAAGATTTTATAAATTATTTGCATATATCAGCGAGGTTTATAACATATGGCATAACTGCCCCGTATTTGAAGTTTGTCGTGCGTTAAAAGTGTTGCAGAATTTAATGGGTTATTTCAAGCTGATACTAAGAATTGCGAGAGCAACCCACTTACCTGTTTTAACTTGAAATAGCTCCGTTGAGTTCTGCAAATCTTTAGAAGGGGAATTCTTTATTTATAACTTTGAAGGGTATTACTTGGTTTTAACTTAAACTCTTTAATATATTAATAAGATTAAAGTGCTGAAACATTTTTGAAGGGCCGCAATATTTTGAATATAACGTTCTTAAGACAGCAAATACATATGATTGAATAATAGCTACTGCAGATTCAGGTGAGGCTCCAATTCCTTACCATCACTTTTTCTGATTTTTGGACATCCTAAAGTTTACATTTCAATTCTTCCAGGAGTTGGAGTAATTTCTCATGTAACATCCCACGAAAGGGGTAAAAAGGAAGCATTTGGAAATTATATTTATCTCCACGAAGCTATATCTTCAGTGGTCAAATACGGTTTGTTGGGCTATCTGGTATATTCATTTTGAAACAAATTTTACTGTAATAAATTACGAATTCCTGTATCAGATATGTATTTATATCAATTTGAAAGATATCCCTTGAATTCTACAAATCACAAAAGCCTGCATCAGCAGCTACTAAAGCAAGTGACCTTGTATAACAATCTAGGAGACATGTTGCCAAGTATCAAACTCTAGCAGTAGAATATACGGCGCAGAAAGAGGACAATGTTATTTGTGTTTTGTAGACACTACTAGCTGGTTTTACTACGGTCGTAAAATAACACAGCAGCAGGGTAAGTGTGTACGTGTGGGGCAAGGAAAAGGCTCTTCATCAGCGGACCAGGTAAACTGGCTTTTCTCTAGGGGCTATCGTCGTTAAATATCAATTTCAACGTCACAACTTGTTAGTTGGAGCAATAAAGTGGGCATAAAGCTTGGAAGGGCTAGTATACGGTTTATGATGTCGTCACCCTACACTGTACCTAACTCCAACGGTCAGCTTTTCTGTAGGGACTGGATTTTCATAATATGTTAGGTATCTTCAGCTGGCCAGATCAACGTGTCAATCATATATGTAGTATTCCTCTGCATTTCAAATGTGCCTGAATGCTTCACTGTGGAAACCATCACCGCGCAAGATGACCTGGTGTTTGTGGCTGTAGTTCAGAAAACTGCGATAAAACTCTCTGTGACAATCAAACTGAGCTAACTTCCAGAAATTATGATGACCTCACAACAAACCTTGCTGTGCATGATCACAGTACAAGACCTGCAGATTATTTATATAGACCATTAATTAACCTAAAATTAATGCTTTCTTCTCGGGATGTCAGCCATAGGTATTGGATTAATTTCCAAGCTTTCGACGACGAATCTGTCGCTATCATCAAGGGCCTGGAGAGAAGTTACTCTAGCGGTGGTATTTATTCATGAAGGGGAAGGCGAAGGACCACCTTGCGCACTGTCATTGGTCTGCGCTGGCCAATGGGTTTTGAGGAGGATGGGGCAAGCGGTTATGGACTATAGGTAGCCCTGTTATGCTTATTTGCTGAAATTCGTCTGTGTTAAAATTATTGTGTTTTGTTTTGTCTTGTCATAACATCCGGTAGATTTTCCTATTATTTTAATGGATGAACATTTTATTTTATGGCTAGTATCGTAAGTATGTTGTGCACCGCAGATTTTTCTGTGTAACCCAACCTGAGGCATCGTTGGTGTTCTTTGATGCGCACTTCCACAGTCCTCCCCGTCTGTAAATGTTTCACATTCGCACGAGATTTTGCAAATACCGGCAGTGCGGAAATGTTTCAAAAAGGATGTTACTACTATGCAATAAAATATTTAACAATCTTCCAAGTTTTTCAAGCTATTGGGCAATCATATTCAGCATAAAATCTTTAAGAAAAATTTAAAAATTGTCTTATATACTCACTGTTGTATATATACTGTTGAGGAATTCCCTAATATCCTTACAACAAGTAAATATTAAATGTGTGGCAGACAATACACAATGGTAATTTATAGTATGTTATACAGTTTTACTCTTGCAGTGGTGGTAGCTTAAAAAATCTATCTTCTTTCTTTATTAGAAATATAGAGAGAAATAATAATAGTATTATTCGTGATGGATGTTCTATTGAACATGATGCATGTTCCGTTTGTATGATGTGTTCAACGTCCCTGAGCTCTTGCTTGCAGTGAGACCAAATGAACAAACAAACAAACAAACTAAGGTAGTCTAATTTTGGATAAGTAGAGTCAGACTGAAAAATTCAATGCCATATCCGGATTTTGAACCACGGATCTCCCGGTCTCTAGCCAATTGCTCTACCACTGAGCTATAATGGCAACATGCCGGCACATCATTAAATTCTACAATTGACTCGTATGAATATCTGATTCGACTCGTATAACTGAAGAATTTGGTGTTTTGACGGCATGTTACCATGGTGGCTCAATGGTAGAGCAACTGGCTAGAGACCCGGAAAAACGTGGTTCAAATTCTGACAGTTGCATTGAATTTTTCAGTCTGACTCTGCTTATCCAAATCCTGTCCTACACACAGATTTTGTGAAAAAACAATTAAATTAGAATAATTTTATTTTTCCTATATTTCTATTTCATCCAGTTTTAGTAAACACTTACTTTCTCGTCAAGCACTATACACTTAGACACCCTTTGTGATGTACTGGTTACCATACTAGCCTCAAAAACCCAAGATTGCTGGTTCAAACCTGGAGGATGGTGATTTATTTTTTCGGACACAAAAATTCATATCATGGCTTTCATTGGAAGGGAAGCAAAACCGTTGGTGCCAGGCAATGTTTGTTTGCGAGTTAAAGAAGCTCTTACCTTGAGAAAAGAAGGTTCCTGGGCAAAATTCCCCCATTTCGCATACGCGTGTCGTGATTTCGTTCTACAGAGCTATCTGTGGAAGACGAGCCGATCTCTCGTCATCATGGCGCATAGCGGCCAACCCACGAACTGAAAATTCAACTCCGATCACGGAAACTTCGCAACAATGTCCTTTGTTCCACTTAGGACATACAGGGATTAATTACTAAACTGTATACTTAGTGTACAGACAACGTAACAGGTGGCCCATTTGCCCCATTTTTGATATGTGCAGATATGCGTTCGTCCGTTAAAACATTTGCAGATTTCAACAGGGCTATTTTAATTAAAACTGGCCGGTGAAGAAATGGTTCATTTCGTTTTAACCCTCTCAGAGAAAGTGAACTGCTGATCATCTCCTCTGGCAAGCCAGTTGAATTCTGCAACTCTTTCAACCCATGAAGAGATATCGGTGCACATCAAATAGCGCAGTTGGGCCACATGGTATTGTTTTCCGCCCAAAAATTTGACATCGAGATTTCACAAAAAATATATGATTTGAAGTGCACTGAATAAAATAAGTAATTTTAGAAAAGGACCTGTGTATGTATGTGTGCCCATGGGTGTGTATCTATGAGCAGCATTACTCTAAAAAGTGCGCTATAAACCAAACTTGGTGTTTTAAATCCAACAGCTACCAAAAATGTGACTCGAGAATTTTCCTTATCTTTTATATGGAACATGTTTCGTAAATTTTTATTTTCTCAAAAATAGCTCTAATAGTTTTGATTACAGCACCATATTTTTAAGATATTATTATCCTATATAAAATGCATTTCTTTAAATTTCTGGGAATAGCCTGTAATCGAATTTTTAACAAATTTAATTTTTTGGGGAGGTAAGGCCTTTGCTTTTTTTAACTCAATACATCCCTCACAAACCATCCACTACGCCCCTCTAAACCTGCCCTATCATATACTTCACAAAGCTTTAATTCGTTAAACAAAAAACAAATTTTAAATTTACATTATCCATTACATAAAGACGTCTTGGTTCCGGATGACTTGTGTATAATTTGTAAACCGTAAGCAATAAACCAAAACTTACGACACAAAAATGTAAATATTTTAGGTTATATCCATTTCCGGAAATCTCCTTGTTATTGGTTTCAATTTTAAAATACTTAGCATTTTCTCAAACGGGAAGTCGATTCGTTTCAAATCTATTTGTTTTACTCCTGGACGTACACAGAGAACCTAATTTCAGTTATATAGCAGCCAGTTTTTAAAATATTTAACTATCGCATTAATCTAATGTATTGCCGTATTTCTCTGTTACGTACAAGGAAGCAGGTAATAATAACATTTCAGTTAATATTTATATTGATTGTAATGGTGTGGATAAAATAATTATCTTTTGTAAGTATTGTTTGTCTGCAGAACAAATTCATATGAATTTAACACATATGAAGGTTTTTATTGTCCCCTTAACTTCTCTGATCTTGTTGGTGGTTTTGGCTTGAGAAATAATTGCTGTTATTTTTCTCGCTGAAATGTAAGGTTTGTTAACATTGGTTATTTCAATATTAGATTATTAAACACACACACACATTCACTCTCACATTTGTACTTCCAGTCTTTGTGGGGGATAGGGAATACTTCTCGATAAAGTAAAATTACCCGCCGCAGTCGGGAATCGAGCATAAGATCTCTGAGTTGATAAGCCAGAATGGTAAAATTTTGAGCATCAAAAAATTCTCTTCAACCTAAATCAATATATTTAATTGAATCTAATCCAATTATTAAAGATTTATGTGTAACACCTTTAGAAAAATTAAACCTCAGAGGCACTCTTTTAATTAAAATACCACAAATTAAAGCCATTTCCATTATAAATAAAATGTGTATCTTGAATTTTCTAGGAATAGTTTCTGAAGACCTGTTCATTTTGGATGAATTTTGCTGAATTCTTGCATAACTAGTAAACTGTAAACTTACTACAAAAAATATAGATCCCGTTAAAATACACAATTTATGTCAAATACAGTTTTTCCTGTTATCAGTTGTTATTAGTTTTCAGTTTTAAATACTTTTTTTCTCACAGGAGGTATCCGTTTGTCCTTTGTTTTTCTCCTGGCCAAGCTAAGAAGCGATTAGCAATGACAATCGCATAACCACAGCTTTTAAAAATTTGACTATCAGTTTAGCATAGCGCATTTCTTTAGTTTCCTTCTACTTATAGCGAACTAAGTAATAAGAAAATTCTGCTAATGTTTATCTCGATTAGCATTGTGTAAAAAGAAGAATAATCTTTTGTAAGAAATTTATTTGTAGAGCAGCTAGAGAAAATCATGTGAGTGTAACAATGAGGATTTTTTTTTGTATTTAGGACCTCCCAAAGTATGTATTTCCGGTGAAATCTTGGTATCGAACTTCTGGGTACAGTACAATATCTTCCCTATACCCTATATAGCAAAGTAAAAAAGTCGTCGTCTGCATGAATGAGGCCACACACACACTGAACTTTCTTCACTGGCGTCAAACTTTTATTAGGTTTTCAAGTTCGATTTTGTGTAAAATTGCTTTACTTAGAAGATGCAAAAATGTTGACTTGTCTTATCACACGATGAAAACCATCAATTAATATCTAGTATAGTGTTAAGGTTATTAACGTTTTATGTTGTATAGATAATTTATGGACACTTTATGTTCTTCCGGTCTCACAGACAGCTTATGAGTACGTGGTTAAAGAACTTCCTTCAACCCAAGGAACTTTTCAGTAATATTTCAATTCGTAAAAATAGAAATAAGGAACAGAAAATTTGCTAAAAAATCTTGTGTGTTCCATTCACATGACTTTCTCTACATCTCTGCAACAAATTATTGTTAAAAAGCTTGTGCTTATATTTACTTCATGCTAATCAAGAAAAAAGTTAGCTTCCTTGCAAGTAGAAGCGAAATAAGTGAGTACTATAGGTTAGAGGATAGTCAAAAGCTGGTTGCTATGTGACTGAAGTTCCTTTGTTTGTATGGCCACGAGTTGACACATTCCTGTAACAAAAAATTATAAGTTTTTTTTTTTAAATCTGAAACCAAAAACAAGGAATATTTAATAAAAAACTATCACCTCCTTGAGAAAAAAATATTTAACATAAATTGTGTTTTAATGTGTTCTACTTTTTTGTGTGGTATATTTTTGTGTATCTCATACGGTTTAGCAGTTATGCAAAATTCCGTAAAATTCTTCCAGAATAAAGTAATCTTCAGAGGCTATTCCCAGAAAATTCAAGATATACATATTATTTGACAGGTAAATATCTTTAATATATGATATTTTAATCAAAATCATTGGCGCCATTTCGAAGAAAATCAAAATTTTCGAAAAAGGTTACATGTAAAGGGTACTTGAAGGTGGATGGATTTTTTTTGAAAATATTCATGTCGCATCCTTGGAAGAAACCAAACTTAAACACCAAGTTTGGTATTCAACGATCTTTTCGTTTTTGAGCTATGCTGTCCTTAGACACACAAACAGACAGACACACAGATACACACTCGCACACACACATACCTTTTTGTAAAAATGTTTTTTTTTATTCAGGGGGGCCCAAAACATGTAATTCCGGTGAAGTTTCGGTATCGAAGTTTTGGGTGGAATGCAATACCCTTTTAATACATTAGGTACATAGTACGTGTAGAGAAAGTAAAAAGGTGCTACGTATGTTTTGTTAGAGGTTGGGTGGTACTTTTTCCCCTTAAAATTAAACTGCAATATAGACCATTTTCGGAACGTTAAAACGAACTCTGATCACGTTCACAAAACGTGAGCTGTTTAAGTCAGTGGCATTTAGCGGTAGCTTTCTATCGTATTTACGGTTATGAATCGATGCAACCAAATGTTTTCATTAATACAGCTTAGTATCAGCGGCACTAACGAAAATTATAATTACACAAGTAATCTTTAAAATTGATGGCATACAATGTGTTATTTGCATTGTTTCCATTATGGAATACTGCGCATGGATCGAAGCAACGTTAAGCATCTAATGAACGATCAGGCAAATAAAATATCTCCACATAACCGCGATTATACATCATGAGAACATAACGATACAATTTCATTTTGATCGGGTGATCTTTATGGTGCAGCAATGTTATGACCTGCGCATATTGCAATTACGTATTATGCAGTATTCCTCGCTTTTACGTTCTCCGTTAGTTAACTTTAGTAAGTAGAGGAAATATTGTATTCTATCAAAAAATTTAATACTACGATATAAGCGGAAATATACATTTTGAGGGCATATAAATAAACATTTAAAAAAGGGTCCAGCTCTGTATCTGTGTACCTGTAACCTAGTGGCAATTATGTATTATGCAATATTCCTCGCTTTTACGTCCTCCGTTTCTTTCTTTTTAGGAAAATTTTATTCACTGGAATAGATGATAGTTCTTCTATATTAATTTTTTATTTAGGCAGATTTAAGTAAAAAATGCAGTGTATGTATGTTATTAATCTTCAAAAAATCACAATTAAATCCACCTTCATTTACAATTACAATCCTCTACTTAGTAAGTAGAGGAAATATTGTATTCTATCCAAAAATTTAATACTGAGATTTAAGCAGAAATATACATCTCAGCTCTGTATCCGTGTATCTGTGAACAAAGTGGCAAGTATGTAGTATTTTACGTTCTCCGTTACTTACCTTTAGTAAGTAGAGGAAATATTGTATTCCATCAAAAAACTTATACTGAAATGTAAGCGGTAATAAACATTTTGAAGCCCTCTAAATAAACATTTAGAAACTGGACCATCTCTATATTCGTGTAGCTGTTAACAGTAAAACTCAAAATAGAAAGTGAGTTAAATACCAAACATGGTATTTAAGTTCAGTTCCTCCAAAGATGCGACATGCATTTTCCAGAAACAACCAATCTATCCTATCCTTAACATGGAAAAATCTTCTTTATTACCTTCTTCAGCACTTCTTTTAGTAGTATTTAACACCCGCTTTTACTGCTCTAACACCGCAGGTGATGACACTGATGATACACGAAGATGGAGCCCGCCACAAATCTAACATGCAGTTAGGGCCGTCTAGGTGAGAGGCGAATAGTCTGACCACTCGGTCACGGCGCGGCCGAATTCAGCACTTATGTACATTGTATGTAGTAGATAGAGAAATAATTGTATTCCACCTAAAATTTTCATACCGAGATTTTTACCGGAAATACACATTTTATGGTCCTCTGAATCCCCCCCCCCCAAAAGAAAAAGCACAGTGTGTCTCTGTATTGTGGTCTGCATAACTCAAAAACTAAAGTCGATTAAATACTAAAATTAGTATGCGACACTAAGATTTTTCCCCACCCTCAACTGCCATTTACACGGAACAGTTTTCGGAAATTTAGGTTTTTTGAAAAATGGCTCTAACGATTTGATTAAAACACTATATGTTTAATATGTGTTATAACAAACAAAATATATGTCTTGAATTTTATGGGAATAGCCTCTAAAGTCTTCTTCATTCTGTATAAATTAAATATTACCAGTAAACCGTAAGAATTAGACACTATCGTACTATCAAAAATGTAGATCTTGTTAACACACAAAATGTATGTCATTTACATTTTTTTGTTTTTTGTTTTCTTGCAACGTTAACCGTATCCGAAATATTCTGTGTTATTAGCTTCAATTCTAAGATTATTAAAGATTCCCCAAACGGGAAGTCATTTTTCTTTTCGTCTCTCTTTTGTTTACTCCTGATAAGCAAAGAGAAGGGAATTTTAATTGTTTCATATAGCGACCGGCGTTTAAAGGATTTGCTACGGCTTTAGCACAGTGTATTCCCTTATTTCCGTTCTGCTCAGAAGGAAGCGAGTAATAAGATAAATTCTGCTAGTGTTTATACGGATTAGCATGATGTAGATAAAAGAATAATCTTCTGTAAGAAAAATTTGATTGCGGGACAGCTGGAGAAAGTCATTTGAATAGAACACATCAGATTTATGTCCTCAAAAACGTTTCTAACACGACAATGTTGAAGATATTTACAAGAGAAATAAAGTGTGTAGACTGAATCTTCTGGGAACTTAAAAATTATAAGGAATGAGCAGAGTGTTAGTACGCAAAATATGAATTTCTCGCTAAGATGTGGTGATAACTATTTATGAGATATTCTTTATTCTATTTTTGGATGTCAAATGGGTTATGTCATCTCAAAATAATTTGAGATAAACATGAGATATATGGTTAAAATTCCAGCGAAGGCATTGAAGTTTTCAGTCTGACTCAATGTTTCAATTGTTAAATACTTCATAGTTTTTCAACTGCAAGTCAATACTCCTTAGTGACCCGCTATTAGGACGTTTAAGTATTTATAAAAATTGTGAATAACTAAACACTTTTTCACAATAAAATAATATGAGTTCCAAACTTTAATAAATTATATCTTATTCGCACTTGGCAAAGTTTAATTACCAAATATGTGAAGGTATGATTGGTAGATGCATGCTTACTAATAAATACACACAGCTTTAAACCATGTTTTCTCGCAAATACTTTTCCGAAATTTTTTCTATACTCAAAAAGCTCCAAACAATGCAATTTTTCACTTCATTTTTTTTATATTGCTTCTCAAAATTTCGTCCAAAGAAATTGATTGTATACTTTTTCTAAATATTAATCCAGTTTTGATAAATAAACTAGTACATTTTAAATAATCATTAAATAATTTTCCTTCAATAATTAGGGTTAATATGCCTCATTTCTATAAAAACAATGATTACAGACAGTGAAATATTATTTAGGTAACTATAAAAGCTATAATTTTGAAAAATGTCTACAATATAATTACTATTTAGCAGAATAGCTAGTATAAGTGTTAATAAGATATCTCTGTGCATTTTCCATATATACAGATGCATTACCTTATGCCTACTGCATTTCCTTATTCTCCTTGTACCTAAAAGGAAATAAAATGTTATAAAACTAATCTGTAAATATTTATCTTCATCAGCATGAAAAGGTAGAATATTAAGGTTTTGTAAGAATAGTCTTTTGAGGAATACACAGAGCAGGTCATTAAAATGCATCATATCAGCATTTTGTTTACTATATCTATTACCCACCTGTAGGTATTAGTTAAGGTGTAGTATTGTATTCCACTAAAGAATTAAGTGCTGAAATTTAAGTGCAAATCCACTGAATTCAAATGTATCTTTTAGTAAAACCTGAGCCCACGCAGTTACGTATGTATACGTGAGTCTGTAAACAGATTAATTCAAAACGAAAAATCTCATCTGTTACAATCACATGGCTTTCTCTACATCTCTGCACCAAATTATTAAAAAGCGTATTCTTCTATGTATATCATGCTAATCGAGATAAACATTAGCAGAAATTGTCCTTATTACTTGGTTCCTGTCGTTATCGAATTTTTGGTTTGAATACAATAACTTATCTACCTAAGTAGATATATAATTCTGCTTTAGTGATAATAATAGGTTAATATATTTTGATTAAGAATTTTATATATCTAATTACTTTCTCCGTCCCGAATGTACAATGTGCATAGTGGATAGAGAAGGTATTGTATTGCAACAAAAACTTTTATGTTGAAATTGCACTGGAAAAGTATGTTTAGAGATCCCCTGAGTCCGAAAAATGCATGTTTAGAAAAAGGTCCGTGTGTGTCTGTGGACACCATAGCTCAAAAACGAAAATATCATTAAATACAAACTTAGTATTTAGGTTTAGTATCTTTCAAGGATGCGATGCGACAGGAAGATATTCAAATAAATTCTCCCACCCCAAACTACCCTTTAAAGGAAACTTTTTCAAAAATGTTAATTTCTCACAAATGGGTCTAACGATCCTGATTAAAATCCCGTATATTAAAACTATTTAAATTCCAAATAGAATGAATGTCTCAAATTTTCTGAGAAGAGCCTCTGAAGACCTTTTTATTCTGGATGCATTTTGCCGAATTTTATTTAACTGCTAAACCATAATGAGAGAATAATAACGTACAACACAAAAATGAAGATCTCGTCAAAACACACAATATATGTCCTGTACGTTTTTGTTGAGGTGGTAACCGTTTCCGAGATATTCCTTGTAATTGGCTTTAGTTGTAAAGTACTTATGCTTTTCTCAGTCAGGAAGTATCCATTTTTCTTTTGTTCTACTCCTGGCTAAGCAAAGAACCGATTTACAATGACAATCGCCTAACGGCAGTTTTTAAAACATTTGATTATCGCTTTAGCCTGGTGTATTCCGTTAATTCTCTTCTAGTTATAAGGAATTAAGTGATAAAAACATTCTGCTAATGTTTATCTTGATTAGCATTATGTAGAAAGAAGAGTAATCTTTTGTAAGAAGTTCGAAGAACAGCTACAGAATGTCATGTCAGATTTTTACTTTCTCTATACATACTATGTACATAGTGTATAGAGAAGGTATTGTAATGCACCCAACAATTTGATACCGAGATTTCACCGGAAATACATGTTTTGAGATCCCAGAATAAAAAAAATGTCCGTGTGTATGTCTGTCTGTCTGTGTGTGTGTCTGTGGGCAGCATAGCTCAAAAATGAAAACACAGTTGAAAACAACTTGGTATTTAAGTTTGGTATCCTCCAAGGATGCGACACGAAGTATTTTAAGATATTCCTTGTTTTTAGTTTCAGCTTTGAAAAACATACTTTTCTCATACAGGAATTTGTCAACTTCTGTCCACACAAGCAAAGGAACTTCACTCACATAGCAACCAGCTTCTATCACTTTAACCTATGGTACTCCCTCATTTCGCTTCTTCTTACAAGGAAGCAAGTAATAAGACTATTTCTGCTAATTTTTTCTCGATTAGCATGAAGTAAATAGAAGCAAACGCCTACTAACAATATGTTTTGCAGAGATGTAGAGTAAGTCATGTAAATGGAACACATTAGAGTCTTTTTTAGTTAATTTGGTTGTTTTAAGAATGTTTTAATGAGTAGTATTTAGTAGTATTGGGTAAATGCATCTGTAAGTAATGGACCTAAGGAGTGTTTTAATGTGTAAAGTAATGATAAAGGTTTTGAATACATGTGCTGGTTTAAGAAACTAATTATCGTTATGATATTGCAGATTTTAATTTTATTTCTGTACATACATAACGTAAGCTAAACGATATACATGACCATTGTGATGAAACAGAGAGAAATGATTAAGACTAGTTTATGACAAAAGCGAATCCAAATTTAGCCGCTATAAATTGCAAACATATGCTGAAAATCTCATTTAAAACCGCAATGACATAATGTTTCATTATTTCTTCATCACATACAACCGCTAATATATGTCACGATAGTGTCAAAACTTGAAGCCACGTTATTTATCGGAAATGCCGATACAGGAATTTGTAAACATAAGAAACCCCTTGTCACTCCGCCATTATAAATACAGAGCTACCACCGCAATTATCTGATGTGATACAAAAACAAAATAGCCGCTTAAACGTTTAAACTGGTTTCACATGTATATGAAGGCATTATTTTAATTACGAGAAATGGGTAATGGCTCTTAAATGGAGAACGGAGACTCAGTAAAGCAACAAAGCGAAAATTCTACTCTAACCTTCGTAGATTGAGGTTAAGTTTTCATTTTATAGCTGGTATTAACGAGAACAGTCTGTTATGCGGATTAAGGGACTGCAAATGAGATACATCCCTTTTAAAATAACGAATATGAACGGTGTTTTTAACGCTATTTCTTAATAGCGCTGTAATGAAAAAGTCAATACAATAAATCATAGTTTTCAGTATACAAACGGTGATTACATTTTATAACTAACAACTTCTCCATGACTTTTGCCCCTCTATACTCAGCACATAACACGTGAACCTCTGTGTATATCACATTGTAAAAATAATGATACTAACATGTTTCAAACGTGATTGAAATAGTTTCAAATTCAATGTACCTAATATGGAGATAACTTTGTAATTTTGGAAATGTTAGACAAGTACATAAACATTTGAAGTTAAATTATAAAGCTATGGGAAAACAGATATTCCCAAAATTTCAATATTGTTAAAATTTGTAATAGCAGTTTTAGATGAAAAACTGTATGAAGGTAACTTAATTTTATAAGCTGCACTTTAGAAATTATGTGCATAGTGTTTAAGGTGATGCGTTTATTAACGTTTCAGCAAAAATTATTTTTTTCAATAGTAAAATTATATTAATTCTAAAATTTTAAAAAAAACATATCGTTATTCCGACTCAGCACACTTAGGTATTAAACAACTGAATCTATAGGCACATGTTTATTAATTGGTAGTCCAAAGTTTAAACCTTATCTTCTCGCAAACATTTTTCCACGACTTTTCCATACTGAAAATATGGCACAATATGCAATTTTTCGCTATTTTTTTTTTTTTTTTTTTTTGTAGTTTAACGTTCATATACTTGTTCAAAATAATGTTACAATTTTGAAAAATAAATTATTAAATTTTGAAAAATCAAGTGTTTTGAGGAGTAGGAAATCAATTAGTGCTAATATTAAAAAAAATATATGATGCTACAGATTCATTTTAAAGCTCATTGTCTGCAAAACTAGATATTTTACGTAACATTTTCAAAAATGTATCACGTGGCGAATTTTCATTTTAATCACGAACTTAGACTGTAAAATGTATTATTTAAATAACCGTGCAAGCTAGAAATTTGATACATGTGGAAAATATCACAATTTTGTGTATAATGAGTAATGATGCACATTTCAATAATTTATCTTACATACTGTGGATTTTGTAAATTTCCTAAATGTATCAGGGGTGTTTACACCCGTTAACTGTACTTCAGCTTAGAGTATAACAATTAAGAAGTATAAATTAATCATGCGATTCAATTGAACATTCTTTTTCTGAATTAACAAAACCCTTGAGGAAAATAACTTGCTGACTAACAGTTAATAAACAATAAAATAGATGTTTCACATTTTACTACACGTACAAAATTCAGGTGAATATAAGTTAAACCTTTAGTTTTTTGGAATGTCGTAGAGTAGTATATTACAAGGTAATAATTGTATGAGTGTGATATTCGAATTAGAACACATCGTGGGTTCGACTCCCACCTTGGGCATGGTTTGTATGTTTGTGTATGTGTATTTGTCATAAAACAGAAAATTGGTTAAATAAAGGAATTAAAGGAATTTAGAGGAATAAGATAACGGAATGTAGCGCTGGAGTCCCGACCAGACACCCGAAGTGTATTAAAAAAAAAAAAAGAAAAAAAAAACCTAGAACATGTTCGCACTTGTACTTTCGTCAAAAATTCACGCCCAATCTACAAATCTGTAGAGAAACCATTACGCAAAAAAATTTAAGGAATGACATTAAAGTGATGCAATGTTGAAATTATTATAAAAAGTGAAAGATTAACTGTTACAGGCTAAATTCACATTAATTTCAAACTTGAAGAAAATTTATAGTTATTCCACTTTAACTGCCAATTAACTGAAACTAATTGCTAAGTGCATGTTTGTTACTAGATACTTCCTACTTTAAAATTAATTTCCTCGCAAACCTTTTTCCATACCTCTCCATATTCAAAGTGCTCCACACGATGCAAAGTTTTACCAATTTGCTTTATACATTTTATACTGTTGCTCAAAATACTATTAAAGAAAATGGTCATATAGGTACTTTTTTCAAATTATGCTCAAATGTTGTGAAATAAATGATTATTTATTGTTACGAGAAATATTAATTTTCCTACACCAATTAAGGATAATATAAAAGTATAAACCTCGGCACCGTGGGAGAGTGGTTAGACCGCTCGTCTCCCATTTAGGCGGCCCGGGTTTAATCCCAAGGGCCATCAACCAATTCGTGGTGGACGAAGCGGCATCTCCGAGTCCACCGGTTTCCCTCGCCATTCATTCTACCAATTTCTCCATCACCACCTTTGCAATCATCAATATCGCATCATATGATCCACTTCTTCATGTTTCTGCCTGGTTACGGGCCGACCCTTCTTAACATGCTCACCAATCTGTGGTTTCGTGCCGTTGGCTCCCCGACAGGCTTCTGACCCCTAGGCATTGGCTTGTAAGTCCTACAAATACGGGGAGGGTAAGTCGATTACAAAACGATTATTATTACTTTTATTATAGTTAAAATAATGATGATGATAATAATAATATTTCTTTATTATTTTAATTCGTAGTTCTTTAGCTAATGTGCCGTTTTCAGTGTTTAAATTGTAGTATGGAGTGACCTTCTCAACTGCTTTACTCTGTCCACCCCCTCCCAAAGAATTTGAACTTCCTTTCTATGTCTTTTATAGTTTTTGTACTAAACACGGTGTTAGAAAAACGTACACGTAAATTACTTTGCTATATAAATAGTGTATGTATACTTACGAAATAATCATATTGTTTTTATATTATTAATATGTTATTATATTCATATTATTAATATTATTTTTAAATCACTTGATAACTATCTGACTGGCGAAAGATATTCCAAAAATATGAAGTTTGTGTTCCGCTAAATTATTTCATCCTACCGAGAACATTAGAAACTTGGAGCTATACCAATTACAGAATAAAGGCGCAAAACTATATGGTTCAACTTGTTCTAAAGCTCCGTTGTGATAACAGACCCAATACCAGCAATATTACATGCCACTGCCGGCGATTCTGTGTTTAGCAGAGACAGATAATAGCTCCAATAAAGCTCTTTGCCTTAGGGAAGGTCATCACACAAAGATATCGACATCGCACCCTCGGCCTTTGGTTGAGAACGTTGTAACAAAAGAACGATGCAATTTCTTCCTAGCCAGAAGCCTGTAAGTGGATTTACTAAACGTGCTCACGTATTATTGTTTCTAGCAAAGCATCAATATATCAAAACATGTGATGTATTCAATTCACATGACTTTCTCTACATCTCTGTAACATATTATTGTTAAAAAGGTTATTCTTCTGTTTCCTTCATTCTAATCGAGATAAACATTAGCAGAAGTTGTCCTCATTACTTGGTCCCTTGTAAGTAAAGGGAAAGAACCTAATATGTTCTCTAGCTGTTCGGCAAGCAAACCTTTTATTCAGAACATTAATTTGTTATCTACCTCATGCTGATCAAGATAAACATTAGCAGAATTGGTCTTATTACTAGCTCCTTGTAACTATAAGGGAAATAAGGGAATGCACAGGCTAAAGCGATAGTCTCGTCCTTTAAAATCTGGTCGCTATGTAAAACAATTTCCAATCTCTTGCTTTGGAATAAACAAACGAGAAATGCAAAGAAAAATGTCTTCCTCTTTGTGACTGAAATTGAAAATAATAATCCGGAATATCTTAAAAAAAAAACGGTTAACACCACAGTAAATATGTATATAACTTAAATTGTGTGTTTTAATGAATTCTACAGATTTGTGGAGTACGTTTTTGTGTATCTCTTATGGTTTTCCAGTTATACAAAAAACATCCAGAACAAAGAGGTCTTCAGAGGCTATTCCCAGTAAATTCAAGATAAATATTTCGTTTGTCATAAAATATTTTAATAAAAATCGTTAAGGGGCATTTTTGAGTAAATCAAAATTTTCGAAAAATGTTCCATGTAAAGGGTAGTTGGGGAAGGGGAGATTTTCTTGAAAATCTTCGTGTCGCACCCTTGGAAGATATCAAACATAAATACAGTACAGTTTGGTATTTAACAGTCTTTTCGTTTTTGAGCCAGAGACAGACAGACAGGCCCACACAACCACACACAGACATTTTTATTAACATGTTTTTTTTGGGGGGGGGGATTCAGGGTGTTTCAAAACATGTATTTCCAGTAAAATATCGGTATTAAATGTTCGGGTGTAATACATTACCTTCTCTATACACTATGGTACATTTAGAGAAAGTAAAAACAGACATCCTCAAAATGTATCGCAAATACACTGACTAAATGTAAAAAAAAAAAAATCTAATGTGTGGCATTCAAATAAGCTTCTCTAAATACTTATCTCAAAATATTCTTATAAATCTTATTTCTTTATCTACTTCCCTTGAATGCAGATTAATAATTATTACACTGTTACTCATTTCTTATAGGTATAAGAGGAATACAATAAGATAAAGAGAGCACCAAATCTTTTCAACCCCGGTCACTTTGTGATGGAAATAAATAAAGGAAGAAGTAAAGAAAAATTGTTGATGTGTTCCATACAATTGACTTTCTCTTAGTATCTGTAGCAAATTATTGTTAAAAATGTATGCCTCTATCTTCATGCTAATTAAGATTAGTAGAGATGGTCTTATTACTTAGCTACTTATAAGTAGAAGGTAAATAAAGGCGTACCCTACGCTAATGCAATAGCTAAATATTTCAAAAGATGGTTTCTGTGTGATTGAAATTCGTTTCTTTGCATGACTAGGATTTGAAAAATTCTCGTATGAGAAAATTTTAAATATTTTAAAACTGAAACCAAACAAGGAATGTCTTGGAAGTGGCCAACTCTATTAAAAATATTAATAACATTCATAATATAATGTGTTTTGGCGAGGTATACTTTTTGTGTATCTCGGTTTACCAATTATGCAAAAAGTCTCTTCATATGTATATATATATATATATTCATGTAAAACATCCTTATTACAACTATTTTAATAAAAATCGTAAAAGCCATTTTTGAGATAATTACAGTTTTCGAAAATTGTCCATGTAAACAGTAGCTTAGAGCGAGTAAATTTGCTTCAAAATCTCCATGTCACATCCCTGAGAGATATTAAACTTAAATAGCAAGTTTGGTAGTTTACCAACTTCTCGTTTTTGAGTTGTCGTGTTCGCGAGCACACGGAAACACACACACAGCATATCTAAAAATGCTATTTTTTTATACAGGGGACCCTAAAAATGTGTATTTTTAGTATCGATTTTTTGACTAGAATGCAATACCTTCTCTAACTATGTAGTATGTACTAAGTAGAAAAAGTAAAAGGAAGGACTCTTAAAATGCACACCAATAACAAAGGTACATAAGAATTGGATAACGACATAAACTTTGACATAAAACATGTGCTTCGAGGAGTAAGTAAGAGTGTTGTGCTGTAAGATAATTGTGTATCTGTTATGGTCTAAAGATGATGCAACATTCTTCAGAATATATAGATTCTCAGATGTTATTGCCATAAGATCAAATACACAGTTTATTTGAAAAAAAATTAACTAAAAGTAAGTATTTTAATAGTCGTCTCCTTAGCGCGGTAGTAGCGCAGCTGCTTGCCAAGTGGGAGACCTGGTTTTGATTCCCAGTATCGGCGTGGTGATTTTTCCCCCGCTGGTAGACCTGGACCGGGGTGCACTCAGCCTCGTGAGGTCCCTAGGGGACAAATTGCGGAGCTACTTGATGGAGAAGTAGCGACTCCAGATCATAAGGACCGCATTAACCGGCCGGGAGGGATTGGAGGCGTTGACCACGTCTCTTGCTCCAATACTGCACTCCATCCATGACGTCTGTCATGGACCGAGTTGGGGAACGCAGCGGCCGGACGGTAGGCCATAGTTCCTTGTAAACTGTCGTGCAATGGACTTACATAACTATTTTAATAAAAACGTTAAGAGGTATATTTGATAAGGTAAAAACTGCTAGTAAACCTTCCATGTAAAATATACTGTGGTGTAGGGGATGTTCTTTAAAATCTTCCTATCGCATACATGAACCTTTTTTATATTCTTTACCATTCACAATGTGCAATACATAGTTTTAAAGGTAGGGAAGGTAATGTATTCCACCGAAAAACTGATACCGAGTTTTCACAGGAAATAGGCATTAGAATATTTCTAGCAAATTCAAGATAACTGCATTTTATATGGCATGTAAACATCTTTAATATGTTGTATTTTCAGCCTATTTGGAGAAAATGGAAAGTTTCGAAAAATCTAAAGGGTATTGGGATAAGGGAATTTTCCTGAAAGTCTTCATGTCGCAACCTCGCAAGATACTAAACTAAAACACCAAGTTTAGGTCATAAACACTTTTGTTTTCTTTTCTTTTTTTGAGTTCACATATACCTTTATAATAATAATAATAATAATAATAATAATAATAATAATATTATATGTACATGGTGTATAAAGTAAAACATCGCAGCTCAATCTGCAGCTTCAGTGAGATAGGAAACACCTTGTAAGTGGCTATGCAAATGATTTCATAAAACCCAAAAATGGAAAGTGTTAAAAATCCACGTTTTACTAACAAAAACGAATTTGTGTTATTAATAGGATATTGTATGCCGTTCTAATAACAATTAATGTTTACTTTCTCTAGAACGTATGTACATGCAATGCACATAGTAGTTTGAAAATTCTATTTACATTGTATTCCACCAGAAATAGATTTTTTGAATTCCGATGTGTCCGAAAAAAGCATTATTAGAAAAAGGTCCGTGTTTGTGTGAGCGTGTGTGAGAGAGAGAGAATCTGTGCACAGCATATCTCAAAAACGAAAACACCGTTAAAATCAAACTTTGTATATGTTACAACTTCCAAGGATGAGACTCGAACATTTAAAAAAAAAAATACTCCCACCACAAACTACCTTTTACATGGAAAAATGTTATTGAATATTTGATTTTTCAAAAATAGCTCTAACGAATTTTATTAAAATACTTGCATTCTAAATAAAATGTATATTTTCAATTTTCTGGGAATAGCCTATGAAGATCTCTTTATTTTGGATGAATTTTGCAGAATTTGCATTCCCATTAAACCGTAAGAGGTAGACAAAAACTTAGTTCACAAAAAATATACATCTTGCTAAAACACATAATTTATTAAATATACGTTTTACTTGTAGAGTTGGGCTTTATTGAGATATTCCTTGTTATTCGTTTCCGTTTTAAACAGACTTTTCTCAAACGGGACCACGTAAAGCGAACTGAATCTCAATTGTTTCACATAGCGTTCAGCTTTTAAAATATTGGACTATCAGTTTAGCATAATGTATTCCCTTATTTCCCTTCAACGTACAATGAAGCAACTAAGAAGCTAATGTTTATCTTAATTAGCATGGTGTACATAAAAGAATAATCTTTTGCAAAATATTTTGTATTCAGAACATCTAGGGAAGCTATGTGAATGAAACACTCAAAAGTTTATAGTGCCTCAATAAACTTAAGTACACCTACATTTACAAAACCGACAAATAGATTAACAGAAAAATGATCTACAAAGCTATGATAAGTAGTTATTGTATTTATACCCCTCTGAAAAAATACCAGGAATGTCAAAAAACTGTCATGTTTATCACAAATTTTTCCTTTTTTGCGCCTTCACTTTTTAAACATTTTTGTGGGAGCTATACCTTGGAATTACAACTTAATTTGACAATTTTTTTAAGAAATGCATAAATATAATCTTAATAATTAGAAGAATTATTACATTAAGAGAAATTACAAGAATTAATTTGGGAGAATGCAACTGACACTATTATATTTTAATGAAATAATAAGCAGAATATAAGAAGAGCAAGAAAAAGGGATACTGATTCAATGAATCTTTTGTTTAATGCAGACTAAGGATTAGAAACGTAACTTAAATATGTCTGATCTACGGAAAATCACCAAAATAGCCAACATTGATGAATAAAAGTTTTACTGCTATTACAAACTGCTAACCGCCATAGTCACAGCGATTTAAATATCTGTTTGTAATTCTATCTTGACATGAAACTGTAGTAAACATCGATAAGCTTTAGCATGTACTAAACTAAACAAAATATTAAAGAAAAGCCTCAGGAAGTTTAAAATGTTAAGTTAGTTGCAGAGGAAAGCTTTTCTCGCGATTTGACTTTCGGTATATAGTCAGCTTCAAAATGCTCTACAATAGGGAACACTAGTTCATTTCAACCACTTCATTCAGGAATCATCCCTTATGACGTATCAGGATATAGGACGTCACAACTTAAAACATAGAACAATAACAACAATAATTAAGTGCACATAGTATTAAATATTTAAGCGAAGCACTGGGTGTCACGTAATACATTTAGATTGTCCCGAATTAAACAAAATCTTATGTGTTCCATTCACATGGCTTTCTCTACATCTCTGCAACAAACTATTGTTAAAACGTTATTCTTCTATTTACTTCATGCTAAACAAGAAAAAATTAGCAGAAATAGTCTTAGTACTTGCTTCCTTGTAAGTAGAAGGGAAATAGCTGAGTACCGTAGGTTAAATTGATAGTCAAAAGCCGGTTGCTATGTGACTGAAGTTCCTTTGTTTGTATGGACAGGAGTTGACAAATTCCTGTATGAGAAAAGTATGTTTTTCAAGCTAAAATCCAAAACAAGGAATATCTCAAAAAACGATCAACCCCCGGAAAAAATGAATATAACATAAATTTTGCGTTTTAACGTGCTCTACATTTTTGTGTGGTAAGTTTTTGTCCATCACTCACGGTTTAGTAGTTATACAAAATTCCGTAAAATTCATCCAGAATAAAGTAGTCTACAGAGGCTATTACAAAAAAACTCAAGATATACATTTCAATTGTTAGGTAAAAGTCTTTAATATACGATATTTTAATCAAAATCATTAGAGCTATTTTTTGGAAAATCAAAATGTTCAGGAAAAGTTCCATGGAAAGGGTAGTTTGGGGGGAGGGATTTTCTTGAAAATCTTTGTGTTGCATCCTTGGAAGATACCAAACCTAAATACCGAGTCTGATATTTAACATTCTTTTCGTTTTTTGAGCTATGCTGCCCACAGGCACACACATACACACATGGACATTTTTCTAAAAATGCTTTTTTTCAGGGAGTCTCAAAACATGTATTTCCGGTGAAATCTCGGTATCAAATTTTTGGGTGCATTACAATACCTTCTCTATTTACTATGTACATAGTGTGTATAGAGAAAATAAAAATACCATAGAATTTTACTCGTTCAGTTTATGAATGTATTTTTAAAGTATAATCATAAATTATAAATTTTTCAGAAATAATTGCTTCGAGCCATGCAAAATTTGAGACATTAAACAATAAAATCATTAATATTTTAGGTATAATTTATAAAAATATGCAGGAAATCAGTTTCACATGCTAAAAATTAGTTCCTGATTTAATATTATCTTTAAATGAATGAATGGACTCTTTTGAACTTAGTATTCCAATTTGGCTGCGCGCTAAAGAGCAGCGAGTTACTCACTTGCAGAGGTATGCTGGCAGTATATAATACACTTCATCACTTAGGGCACCCTACCTTCATTGAATGGAAGCGTAAGCATTATGCTAAGACTTTGATTCAGTGACGTATGGTTTTCACCTTGCCCTCTAGCCGGGCTCCGAAATTCGTGGTGTGTTCGCACGAGTACGTTCTCCGACTCAGATGAGTAGAGTTGAAACAGCCTGCCTTAGTAGCTTCCGAAGTGAGTTAGATAAATAAACGTTTAATATGATACATCACAAACTACATATATAGCTGCATAAAACGGGCATAAAAGAAAGCAAGGTACATCTTCTGATGAATGATCTTAATCTAATAGCTTTGCTTAATCTACTGTAGAATACAACTGAGGAAGTAAATCTTTAGGATAGTTTCACAGAACAGTTGAACATCGTCTGTGCTTCAGTTCACGCAGATGCAAAGGTAGTGCTTCATGTGGGATGCAGATTTTGGCAGCAACTTAGCATTTTAAGGTCTTCTTTTCCGTTCCACTTGGAGATTCAGAGCAAGTGGGGAGAATGATAATAATAGAAAAAAAAAACAGCTTCGGAATAACCCGATATTGGTATTCAGTTTTCATTCTTCACATATGCAGTGCGGTAGAGGGAGAAAAGGAATCAAAAGCTTGTGTGGTTAAGAATGCAGGGGCAGAACTTACTTCCAAACACACAGCTTCCTCTACCCTTCCACACAGGAAAATAACGTGTCAACAAAGTGCAGAATTTCAAATGACGCTTAACGTCCTTTCAATAGATCAATCGATTTCTGAATTTTCCTTCCCAACATCCCTCTTTCTTCTTTTCCCCATCACTTCTTCTAGGATTGTTGGTTCTTTTCCCCCTCAACAGAGAGCCCTCATCTGTAATCATGAATTCCTTTCCTCCAATGCGGAGGGCCCCAAAAGAGGTATGCTGATGCTAAGCGGGCGTACCGCTATGAAAAAGAAGCGTAAGATTGCTTTGCATCCCATAAGACTGAATTATTAGAATAGCAGTTATCTCTGATAAATTATGTACAGCAACAACATGAGTATTAGGTGCTTAAAACTGTCACTCGACATAACAAGAAACGAAATCAAAGTAAAAAAAACTGTATTTGTTGCATTCAGATAACTTTTCCTACATCCCTGCAACAAACTATGTTGAAAAAGCTTAGGCTTCTATATACTTCACGCTAATTGAGAAAAAAAATATTAGAAATGGTCTTATTACTTACTTCCTTATAAGTAGAAGGGAAATAAAGAAGTACAATAGGCTAAAGCGATAGTAACATCTTTTAGGAGCTGGTTTCTATATGATTGAAGTTCCTTTGTTTGTATGGCTAGGAGTTGATAAATTCCCGTATGAGAAAAATCTCAAAAACGGCCAACTCCATGCAAAAATGTATATAACACAAATTGTGTGTTATAACGAGCTATACAGTTTTTGTTAAGTAAGTGTTTGTCTACCTTTTACGGTTTACCAGTTATGCAAAATTCCGCAAAAATCATCCAGAATAAAAATGACTTCAGAGGCTATTCCCAGAAAATTCAAGATATGCATTTAATTTACAATGTATATCTTTATTATGCGATACCTTGATTAAAACCGTTGCAGCCATTTTTGAGAAAATAAAAAGTTTCGAAAATGTTTCCATGTAAAGGGTAGTTCGGGGTGGGAGAATTTCCTTGAAAATCTTCGTGTCGCATTCTTGGAAGATACTCAACTTAAATACTAAGTTTAGTATTTAGCGGACTCTGTTTTTGAGCTATGCTGTCCACAGACACACACGGACAATTTTCTAAACATTGTTTTTGGATACAGGGACCTTCAAACATATATTCCTGTGAAATATCGAATCGAAGTTTTGGATGTATTACAATACCTTATGTATACACCATGTACATAGTACGTGTGGAGAAAGTAAGAAAGAAAAAAAATCCTATGTATTCGATTCCCAAGAACTTTTGTAAGTATTTTGCAAGGAAACTAGTTTTACACAAGGTTCTTATTTTATCTACATCATGCTAATATTGATAAACAAAAATTGTTTTATTACGTACTCGGTTCTCTTTGTTTGCTAGGAGTAAACAAAAGAAGGATAGAAATAAAGGTGGCTTCCCATTTGAGAAAAGCACAAATAGCTAAAAACTGAAACCAATAACACTAAATAAGAACTGAAGCTTTTCTGGCGACGTATTAATTCAAAATCTTCTCGGGCTTCTAGCCAGGTAAAAACTTGGTTTGACACCAACGTTTCGAAGAAGTGCATCTTCCTCGTCTTCAGGGTGAATTAACACTGAATGTCTCAAAATTGTTAACTCTATAAAAACATATATGGCATGGATTGTGTGTTTAACGAGATCTACATATTTTGTGTAGTGTTTCATGTCTCTCTTACGGTTTACCATTACATAAAAGCTATACAAAGTCATCCAGAATGAAGAGGTCTTCTAAGACTATTCCTAGAAAATTAAAGATGTACATTTCGTTTGTCAAAAAATTATCAAGCATGTGATCTTTATTAAAATCTTTGCAGCCATTTTTGAGGAAATAAAAAATTTCGAAAAATGTTCTACGTAAAGGGTAATTGGAAGTGGAGAAATTTTCCTAAACATTTTCGTGTCACTTTCATCGAAATTACTGAGCTTAAATATCAATTTGGAATTTAACTGACCCCGTTTTCGAGTTACGCTGTCCACACACATACAAGCACTCTCATAGACCTTTATCTAAAAATGTCTTTTTGGATTTCCAGGGCCATAAAACACGTATTTCAGCTGAAGTGTCACTATCAAATGTTTGTGAGAATTACAGTTCTGTTGCACAAGCCGTGTCTAGAACAATATGCTGCAATAGTAGCAATCGGTTAGAGTAATTGGAGGGAACCCCAAATATCCGTGGCTCAGCTATGGCATTGAATATCTCAGTCTATCTTAGAAAGTAATTAATGTGACGTTTACAAGTTAATTTACTTTTCTTGCCTCGCAATATTGGAGTTGAAACATAATCTTCCTTAAACAATATATGTGATGGAAATACTGCTGAAATTCAAGTTAATGTTGAAAGGATTTATACACTCAGAGTGATTTATAACTACTTTTACAAAAATTGGTGACTGGTTACTTATATCGAAACAAGAAAAGATGCTCTTTACAAACATATGCCCCGAAACTCTTCGTTTTCGATTTATTGAAGTTCAAAGTTATGTTAATCAAAACATTTTAAAGTGACACATGATTCTATTTTTAATATTTTCAGCTTTTCAACAGAAATACCACTCACAGTAAAAGCTTGAAGTGTCCTCTTCTTGCGTCTAGATACGCATGCGCTCGTCGAAGCATGGATTGCCAATACTCCCTGTCGGAGTCGCAGAGTTTCATAACACGCAGATTAAAGAGTTTCTTCATTCGGGATGTTTGCTGCTTAAGACAGACGTGAAGACTATGGGACTGGTCCTCGTCTACCTATCCATCGGTTATGATATATACCAGCTAGTGCATCTCGAACAACGAGACTAAAATGAGCTGGAGCTCCATTATTCATTAACAATATGTTTCTTCTAATAAGTCTGGAAGACGTGCTGGGAGAATATATTAGTCAATTGAAAAATGACAACTGTAAACAAGCAGCCAACTCCGCAGGATAAAATGACCAAAGCCTTCTGTGATGAGTGTATAGAGAAATAAAGATATTCGGCTGGACCAGGAAAACCGTTGAAAGCAAATTCTCCTTAATAAAGTGATTATGCGAAAACGAAGCGTTTTTAAGCATATGCTTTTAAACTTATTTTCTTCTTTCAGTGTAAGGAATCCAACCTGTGTAGTAAGCCTGTATACGGTGTGTGTGCGTGTGTGTGTATTTTATCTTATACGAGCTTCAAGAATTTACTGTGGACAAATTTAGGTTTAAATGCCACAATTGTCGCAATGGCTACAGCTGAAGATCACACAACCCTCATATAGGTACTCAAATCAAAAAAATGCCAAAAAATACTTAAAATCTCAACCACAATTTTATCCTAGCTCGCGGAGAGCAAACCAGCATTCAAAGGAAGTGAGTTAAAGACAGAAAATGTAGAAGCTCAGACCGATCCAATCAGGATATTTGAGCTAATAGATTAAAGGATATCAAACAGGATTAACTTATCTCTTAAGTTGCAGTGGACCCACAGAGGTGAGAAACTGAGTACCAGTTCGTTAAGAACTTCACAAAACTAGCCAGAGAGCCTCCTGAGCTTGAAATATGAGCGCTACCCCCCCCAAATCTGATGAGTTCCATTTACATGACTTTCTCTACATCTCTGCAACAAATTATTGTTAAAAAGCTTATTCTTCTACTTACTTAATGCTATTCGAGAAAAATTAACAGAAATGGTCTTATTGCTTGTTTCCATTAAAGTAGAAAGGCTAACGCGATAGTCATATAGTTAAAAGCTGGTTGCTATGTAATTGAATTTCCTTTATTTGTATGACCAGAAGTTGGCAAATTCCCATATGAGAAACCAATTTTAAAGCTGAAACTAATAACAAGGAATATCTCAGAAACGATCACCAACATAAAAACATTGAGCTATATGGCATAAATTATGAGTTTCATAGAGATCTACATTTTTGTGTTGTAAGTTTTTGTCTATTTTTTACGGTTTACCAGTTATGCAGAATTCAGAAAAAAATCACCCAGAATAAAGATGTCTTCAGAGGCTATTTACCAGAAAATTCAAGATACACATTTTATTAGTCATATATAGTCATGTAAGTTATATTTTTGAGAAATACATCGTGTCGTATCCTTAAAAGATACTCAACTTATATACCAATTTTGATATTTAACAGACCTTTCGTTTTTGAGACATGCTGCCCACAGTCACACAAACACACAGACAGACAGACAGACAGGCAGACACAACGGATATTTTTCTAAAACTGTTTTTTTATACAGGGGGTCTCAAAACATATATTGCCGGTGAAATCTCGGTATCGAATTTTTGGGTGCAATATAATACCTTCTCTATATGCTATATACATAGCCCATTATAGATGGAAAGGAACCAAGTGAATACCCTAAGCTAAAGCAATAGTCAAATGTTTTAAAAGCTGGGAACTTTTCAAATCCTGGCCACGCAAAGAAGCGGATTTCAATTTCATAGCAACCACATTTTAAAATACGTGACTGCTGGTTTAGTCTAGTGTTATCCGTTATTTCCCTTTTACTTGTAAGGAAGAAAGTAATAAATCCATTTCTGCTAATGTTTATCTCGATTAGCATGAAGAGAATTGAAGAATAAGCTTATTAACAATTATTTGTAACAGAGATGTAGAGGAAGTCATGTGAGTGGAACATATCAGATTTCTTTGATTTTTTTTTTTTTTTTTACTTGCCGCGTTATGTGTAACAAACTTGTCTCAAAATCGGATTTTGTGCATTGTGCTCGTTCTAGGAGACGACTCCATCTCGGAAGATAGAAGCAAACCAACCAACAATCGCATATAATATAAACCCATGAAAATGAAATGTTGAAGCGAATAAGAAGGGAGTTTAAAAAAGATGAAGAGTCTGCCTGCCGCGGAATGTTAGTTCAAGATGATAAGAAGGGGAAAGCGCAAGACCTCCAAGAATAAATTGAACATGACAAACTAGATTAAGGCCTTTGCTCCCTTCCACCACCTCCAAGCTATGCATCATGAACATGTGCCATACTTCAGCGTTTTCTTTCCCCTCTCACCTCGTCCTTTTTTCTTACCTTTCTCTGTTGCCACTTCGCTCCTTTTCCTGTTCTTGTGATATAATTATAATCTTCTTCAAAGAGATGCGGCAAGAAGAGCAATCTGGCAGACCCAAAGGAGCGAGAGGAACACCTTTCTGAAGGTAGTACCAACAACTTCTCTTATTTTACGCTGTTGTACAGCGCTTCAGAAATATAATTTGCGGTTGATTACAACGTAAATGCATCTCACATCTCGAGTACAGGGTGTTCATAAATACTGCCAAATATTGCAGTATCTTATATAAGCATGTGAACGCTGCCTGAATTTGGGTTCTTTGCGCATGTACAGATTACTCATTTGCAAAGTGTTTTGTAGTAGCTTGGAAGAATAGTGTTGATAATATGGTTTTAATCCTTGTAAAATTACAACATCGTAGAGGTGGCAAGCTCAGCACCAAGGAATAACTAGCTATACACACCGAGATCTTCATTATGTTATGTTGTATAACAATATAAAATGTAAAATAATGTGATAATATATTTTCAGTTATAACTAGAAGAATTTTCCGTGGAGTTTTCATGTCCAGACGTTTCGTTCACGACTGCGGTGAACATCTTCAGTGGCGTGGTCTAAGTCTTCTCAGTGAAGGTTTGGTCGCACAAGACTTCACCGAGAAGACTTAGACCACGCCACTGAAGATGTTCACCGCAGTCGTGAACGAAACGTCTGGACCTGAAAACTCCACCAGGCCACGGCTTCTCAGCCCGGAAAATTTTTCCAGTTATAATTTGGACTCCGGCCGTGAAAGCTTACGACTACTATTTTCAGTCAATTCTTAACAAATTGTGTATCCTGTTAAAGCATTTCTATACTCGTCTTACAGCCAACTTTAGGTTTTCAGCGTGCCTTTAACCACACAACCGATGCTTTAACCCCGTTAAATGAGTTATTTTCACTTTATAAATACATATCGTACTGTAGTATTTCCTTAATATGTAGATTTTACCCTAGATCGCTACAATATTTGCAATAGGTACCAATTCGTTCTACAGGAATCCCATACCTGGATTAAGTTACCTTACGTTACCTTACGTAAGATGAAGTATTGCATCCTACTCAACAATGTTTCACCGATATTTCCCCGCAAATATACGTTTTAATATCCCTGAATAAAAATATCATTTTCAGTAAAAAATTCAATGTTCCATTCACACGACTTTCTCTAACTCCTCCCCAACAAACTAAAGATTATATTTCTTTCTACTTCATGCAATCGAGATTAATATTAGCTCAAGGTTATCCAACCTCCCCAGCTCTAGCTCCCTAATATGAAAGATTTTTCTCAATATATGGTTTTTCCCATAATGTCTATAATGAGCTTGATATAAATGTTATATATTAAAGGTAATTCCATAACAAATAACGCATATATCCTGAATTTCTGGAAATATCCTATACATTTTTCTTCGTTTAGAAAAAAAATTGTATAATCTTAAATAAAGTTAATCAATAGCCGAAAACATACTACTCGCAATGGTATATAAATGTCTCCAAAGCAGCCGATTTATTGTGTATAACTTTCTTGTACAATTTCTGATATATTCGTTGTTAAAGACTGAGTCATCCAATACTTGGCCATTATTTTCGGTTATTTCCCGCATGGAAAAAAACATGGAATTTTAGAGCCGATAAAAATAACGCCCAGTTGTTAAAAATCTGACTGTCGCTGTTTTATTTGTGTCTATTGTGTAATACGGCGACTTCTTGTAAATCTTCTTGAATATAGCGACTTCACCTTCATTAAAGTTACTAGGAAAAATTGGGTTATTAAATGGTATAAGTTGGTTGAATTGAAAAGCAAAACTTTTTTTTTATATTTTTGTTATTTCTTCATTCATATTGCCGGGCAGCAGATGCTCATTTAGGATAATTTGTATTTCATTTAGCATAATGTAATGTTGCACCAGTTTCAGCAATCCTTGCCGGTGGCAAGATGTAAATGCTGACAAAACGGTGCCTTCATAAAGCAATGCTGGCATAACCATGGTCTTAGCTATAAAGTCTTCAATAACTATGTCACAGAGAGCCCTAACATCTGAAATGCTAACACTAGCATTGACGTCGACAGAAAGGTCAGAATATTTATTTAAAGATCTTGAAGTCAACATAAGAATATAACAGTTGATTTGAGTGGAGTGAAGGTATTCCCTTAGGTTTTTCCCCCCTTTAGCTCCCTAACCATGCATTCCTAATATTTTTCTAGTTAATTGTAAAAGCACTCTGTCTCCGCGCACCTTTGGTATATCTTTTTATAGCTCCCGATCTTTTCCCAATTGTACACCCCCTGCACCTTAAACCCCGAAACCACCTGATTCCCTCTTGTAGCCGTGAGCAGCAGTGTTACCTCTGATCTACTACTCCCTAGATGCACAGTGATATGGGTATCTCCGACCCCAAACTGGGTATCCTGTAATATATGCCATGAAATATTGTACAATTAGTAGGTTCAATAATTTCATTTGTTGCAAAGGTTTATCTGAATTCTAGTAAAGTAGATCAAACGTAAAATTCCGACACAAAACTATACAGCAAGAGCATTAAATCTCATTTAGTGTTATTCGAGCATTAATAGAATATTTCTGAGAACTGAGATTTAATAGTATACACACTTATGGCGAAGGGTGGACTTTAGTGCAGCTGAAATGGATACACTACATAGAAGTTGTGTTTCTAGACTTCAGAGAGTTCCAAATGAAATAATAAGGAAAGAATGGAACAGCAAGTAACGTTAATGGAAAGGCTTGAAAAGGGAACATTGAAATGATACGGCCATGTCCAGATGATGTTTGAAGATGGCCATACCAGATCCTTCACGATTGCCATTCGGGAAGAAGAAAAGTCAGAGGCCTCTCATCGTCTGGAAGGTTGGAGTAGCTAGGGCAATGTAGCTTATGAAGGAAATTGGCAGAACTGAAGTTTGTATAGAAAGGTAGCAGAAGGCAACCCCTGAAAAGGAAAGACGCTTTAAAAAATAAGGTAAAAACAGTAAGTAGGTTATTTACCAATTACTTAATAAATAAGATCAGTAGATAAACTCACATGAATGCCACACACGCGATGTTTACTTTTTCGACCATGTATACACAATAACATAGTAGGTAGAGAAGGTATTTTAGCGGAAATATAGGTTTTGAGACTATTTGAATCCAAAAAAAGGCTTTTTACAATAAGTTCTGTGTGTGTGTGGAGAGCATAACACAAAAACGCAAAGACAATTAAATGCCAAACCTGCCATTTGTGGTCAGTATCTTCCAAGAATGCGGCACGACACTCCAAATTAACCTTTATATGAAACATTTTTTGATTTGCTTTTAAAATTTATATCCTGAATTTTTAGAGAATAGCCACTGAAGTCTACTGCATTCTGAGCAACGTGTACATCATTGATAAACCGAAGATATAAACAAGAATTTACTGCACGAAAAATGTTAAAGCTCACAATTTATCACATACACATTTTTTGTACAACTAACCATTTCATAGATATTCTCTGTTATTGTTTCAATTTTAAAACACTGAACCTTTTCTCAAACGGAAAGCTCTCATACCTTTTATGTCTTTAGTTTTATAATTGGCCATCCTTGAAAACAGAACCGAATTTAATGACAATAGCATAGCGACAGCTGTTAAAAGATTTGACTATCTCTTTAGCTTAGTGTGTTGCCTTATTTTCCTTATACTTACACGGAAGCAAGTGTATGAATATCTATGCTAACGTTTATCTTGATTAAGTTTGTAAGAAATTTATGTGAAACAAACACATCAGATTTTTGATAAAGTTAATATCGAATATTGTTGCTCAAAATCAGAAGGAGTATAGAATATCGAGAAACAGTGTTATTATTCTATCACTATTCCTGACTAACAAACAGATTCAGTCCAATGTTTGAATCTACCTGTTGCCAAATTTGGCAATACGTGTTTCCTTTCCAGTGACCCCAGTATGGAAACAGTAAATATACCGCCTGTTTTGCTCAACGTTTACACGTGCCGCACACTGTGGACACTACATTCATTCACAGTGCCAACATGCCGTTATGTGTCCATAATGGTGAATGATTCGATTCGGCAGCGTACAAATACAACCCGAGCAAAATATGGTCGTCATTAATCAAACTAAAATTGTACTTTTTGTGCCGCCTTTCGACTCCATTGACCACAGTGTGCACTTTTCACGAAAGCATGAAAAAGTGCGTTGTGCTAATTTATGTCACGGTAGATTCATTGCGCTTCTGACTAGACAAAAGTAAACTCAGTCGAACTGTAAATTAAAATGTGATAATTTGTATTTTTGCTTCGTGCTATAGCATACATAATTCCACATTAGCAATTTAATTATTCACCATTTAACATATTATTACGTTCCTAATATTTCATTCATTTTCTCATTCATAATTACACCAGTACGTGCTCTAGCGTATTTCTGTTAGGACCTGTATTACAATTTCCAGTTAAGGTTTCGGTTAGATGTAAACAAATTTTGGCATTACGAGCCTCGGTTAACAGCTGACCGGGAGTTATCCTTTGCCAGACCTAAGGAGTTGGTAAACGGAGCGGAATTGTGACGTCTCTCCATTTCACCTGCAGTTGTTATTAAGAGTGTTGTTCGGCATATAAAGTACAGCAGTGGTGGTACAGGATAACTTCATAGACCTATGACAGGGTTACAAAGTATATCTTGCATTTTTTCTTCCACAAATGAAACTTTACACACCTTTTTACGGGTGTTATCATTCTTGGTATAATTCAATATTTTATGATTATATCATACCTAAAAGATTAATTTCTCATGCTATCAAATGTGCTAATCTATATAATGATTTATAATTTTTCACGTAGCACAATGGTTTAGAATGCAACTAATTCTAACATTTTGAACACATAAATACTCAATTTCCTTTTCCACGCAAAATTTGCATCTTCCATTCTCATGTGTCATGCTCAATGAAACATCATTGTCTGTTGTTATTCGTCACGTATGTAGCTAAGCAGGCTAAGTGGAGTGCGTAAAGAAGAGTAGCAAAGTCCTCAAATCTGAGCCTTAGCGGTAAACTAACCGCCATTTCGAGTGGCAATTAAGGTGCTAACTTAGAGGTAAGCATACTAAAATGGCACACTCAATTGATAGTCGATAAGGATACCACAATGAAGTCTTTACGAAACAGGTGAAAAGCCAAAATAATTAATTCTTGTAAGAATAAAATCCGCATTTTGTACGAGGAGAGATTTGGTAAACATTGTAAGATTGTTGAAGGTTGCAGTGGGTTTTTTTTTTTTTTTTGTAGTGTTTAACACCCGCTTTTGCTGCTCCGGCACCGCAGGAGATGACACTTATGATACATGAAGATGGAGCCCCGGTGGAATGTGATGGCGGGGGGAACCGGAGAACTCGGAGAAAACCCGCCCCTGCGCCGCTTTGTCCACCACAATTGCAGTGCTTGCCTTAATTGATATTACATTTCTGCTTCAATGCATTCACCATTATTCTTAGACATACTTAGTTTGCTTAATGTTTTCTTTTACTTTTAACGTGAAACTTTTTCGAGTGCAGATGAAAAATCCATTTAGACGCGCCAAAAAGGACAACTGTGGAGGGGTGCCAAACCATGACACTACCCACAAATAAAAAAAAAAAAAAAAACTTCACCTACCATATTCACCAGAGCTAGCTGAAAGTTGAGAGCTAGGACGCCAATATGCCCGTAGCTCTTAATTACAACCTTGAAAACTCGAGATAAGGATTCTACGAAGTGTTGAGATATCTCCAATTGGAGACCTCGTCCTATTCCTTATTCTTCAGGTTGGTTTTCAATCCTGAACCATAAAGTACATGGTAACTTTTGTGAATATTACATTCTTGGAACTATATTTGACACTTACCTACGTTATTTTTATTGAATATGCTGTCCTGTAATAAAGGACATAGTCACTAATGTGGTTGTGGATAAATTAGTGAAGCGCCCAATATCGTTGAGGCGTTCCTCCTTAAGGGCGGCACGTCATTCTGTTCTAGGTGGTTCCTGCTCAGATAGAGTGTATCCTCTGGCCTTCTTGCGGTCGATGTACGAGTAACATAATGTGACCAAATAATTTATGTTTACGTGTATATTTATTAATGTTGATAGAGTTCAGTCTTCGATTTATCTGCGTTATAGTGTTAAATTAGTTGTGAATATATCGGAAAAAGTCTATTAGTCATTGTCTCTTTCCTCCAGGGCCGCCATGACTGACAGCAAACATTTCGAGGACTACCAAGTGTAAAAATATACTTGAGTAGATTATTGTGGAAGTCTACATGTGTTTTCAGATATTCTTGTATAACAGTTCCTTGTGTTTTGCAGTAATATTTTCTTAAATATAATCCAATCAATATTGACCAAATATTCGTAAAGATTTCTAACAATTTTACTCACTAATAGACACTCTGCAAAGTGCCTATTAGTAGCAAAACTTAATTTATAAGCCAAAAATTGCATTTTCCTACTAATTTATAGGAAAACGAACTGTAATAGATGATGTCATCAGTAATATTTGCATATTAATATCCACAAATATATTAACGTCCAAGTCCTACCTAACAAAGGGTTTCCGTAGGGTTTTTTTAACTTTCTCTACGTGTGCTAGGTACATAGTGTACAGAGAAACTGTTGTATTCCACTCAAAAGTTCAATGTTGAGTTGTCCCTGAGTAAAAAAAGGCATTTTAGACAAAGGTCCATGTGGGTGTATGTTGTGTGTGTGTGTGTGTGTGTGTTTGTCTAAGGAAGGTATAGCTCAAAAATTAATAAACTGTTAAATACCAAACTTGTCATTTTAGTTTAGTATCTTTCAAGTACACCCACAAAGATTTTCAAGAAAACGACCCCCTACTCTTTACATGAAACATTTTTCAAACATTTTGTTTTTCTCAAAAACGAGTCTTACGATTTTGATTAAAAATCCGTATATTAAATATATTTATGTCACAATAAAATCTATACCTTGAATTTTCTGAGAATAGCTTCTGAAGATCTGTTCATTCTAGATGAATTTTGCAGAATTTTGCATAATTACTAAAAGAAGTAGACTAAAACTTACTACACAAAAATGTAGAGTTTTTAAAACACACAATTTATGTCATTTGCTTTCTTTGTAGATTTGACCGTTACCGAGATATTTCTTGTTGTTAGTTTCAGTTTAAGCTACATACGATTTCTCAAACGGGACCACCTTTCATTTCATATCTCTTGTTTTATCCACTAAAAACGAAGGAGAATGTAGAAAGTCATATTAGTGTAACACAATGGATTCTTTTAAAACATTGTACATATGTTTCACAAGTCGTGAGTTCTTATTTAGAAGTTCAATAAAAACGTTAAGTAATCCTAAGTTTGCCCTTCTCTCATCAAATTAAAATCTATTTTCATCGTAAGATTTTAATTTCAGATTTTCTTGAGAAGTTATTAGAAAATGCTGGATAGTATTATTGGCTTTGATGATGAATTTTAAAAATTAATTTTCATTGTACAAAAATCAATCATGCTTAATGAACATATTACAGCTGTAAATCACAAGCTATGTTGTATGTTGCACAAATATCTTAGGAATTTACTCCATTACACGTGATACTTGAACTGATGGCTATAATGTCTAAGTTGGTCGCAATAAAAACTTGCAAGAAAAGCTGAAACCCCCTTCCCAGTAGTTCCTGATAACTGAACAGGCCTGTTCAGCTGAAACAAAGTGGAAACTACGTGAATGATTCAGAGCAGTCATTCTAAACATGAAAGAAACTATATGGGAAGTTATTGTTATTATTACTGTTATTAGTATTACTATTATTAATAAGGTGCTTACTACATAAACAGCTAGAGCTGACCTTAAGCCTACACTATATCTTCGTTATACAAAGTTTTATAATATTGTATAGCTATCCTTTGTCATTAAAAATCAAATCTATGTTTTTCAACTGTCCATTACTTCTTTACCTTCCACAAAGTGTCCGCTAATTTAGATATGGCTTCTGATATTCAAAAATCTTCCTAAGTACTACTTCTTTATTCCTCAATAACCATTTCTTGTTTATCAGACTTTCTCTCCCACCGTTTGTAGTCTTACATTGGAGTAAAATGTGCAATTCCTGGGTTAAACTCCCCCCTCATTCCATTAGTTTCCAAACACCGAATCTAAGTCAGGCTAATTAACCCTTGTATTTCATGATTTTTACAAATTAAAACGTGTCACTTCTCTGGGTCTTCCTTTAGTTCCTTTTAGAATGGCATTGAAAGTTAATATTGCATAGAGAATTAACCTGTGGTTTCCAGGGTCGCGGGTTCAAACCCTTAGAGAGCGATGGATTTTTTCGGGCGTAAAAATCCTTAGCGTAACCTCCTAAAGCTGTTGGCCCCGTGTCATAAATTTATGCCACGTAAAAGAACCTCAAGCCTGATATAGAGATCTCTGAGCAAAGTTAAATGGTGTTTCACGCCCAACATAGAATGAGACGCTGAGAACCGCAGCAGTTATAGAGCGTCTACAAATAAAGCACTATTTCAATTGCAGAATTTACACTAAGCGAGTGTGGCCACAAGAGCTAAACTTAAATAAGAGAGATTATTACTCTACAGGTATGAGAGCCACAGTAGTTAAAGAGCGTCCATAAATAACACGATATTTTAGCATGTATGAATTTCGTGTAAAAGGTCTTTGGTAACCTTTGTACAGAATTAAATCAACATTAATTCATTCACTATAATTGAAATCTACAACAACTTTAGTTTTCGCTGTTCATAATCGTGTTAAATAAGTTTTGCTTTCTGGATGAAAAGAACGCTGAAGCCCAAAGCCAAACACAGAATGTTTCATGAAGTAGCTAACGCCGATCAGGAATAAACAAACTTTTGACATTCCTGACTCAAGTATGCTGGTTTGCGGAAGGAAAATTATGAGAACTTTTATCCACGCTGGTTAAAAGTACCGAGTTTTAAAGGGTGCAAAAATATTGAAGGCAAGAATGGCATATTTACAGGCATGGAAATATTTGAAAGATAAAGTTGAAACGCCAGTTTAATAATAATGAGAAACAGCTCGCCGCGTAAAACATGTTTCCACCCATGAATGAATATATTTCCTCACAGCATTATTCTCAAAATTTAGAAGATACCTAGTAGAGAAAGGCAGAAAGGAAACTTAAGAGCTATTTTTAATTACGTTCACTTGTACCCGAGGTATTAAATTTAAACTACTTCTGTGCATATCTGACATAGTGAAAGTACTGACTCTTCTTTTTACTTTCTCTACACGTTAAATGTCATAAAACGTGGAGAAAGTATTGAATTTCATCCAAAATTTTGATGTCGAGATTTGACTGGAAATATATGTTTTGAGGTCACCTAAATAAAAAAAAAACGTTTTTAGGTAAGGGTTCGGGTGTGTATGTGTGTGCATGAGTGGACAAAACAACTCAAAAAAGAAAAGTTCATTGCATACCCTATTTTATATTTACTTCAGTACCTTTCAAGGATAAAACACGAAAATTTTCAAGAAAATCGGACAAACGAAATGACCCTTCACATTGAACTTTGATGATTTTGATTAATATGCTGAATGTTAAACATATTTGTATGAGAAATAAAATGTCTCTCCTGAATTTCTTTGGGGTAACCTTTGAAGACCTCTTCATTTCGAATGAATTTTGTTCATCTACGTGATAAAACAGAAAGACTTGGACAAAATCTTACTTCATAAAAATAGAAATTTTGTTAAAAGTTGTTATATACTACATTAGTTTTATATTATAAGTGCTATAAAGGAAATTTAAGGAATTGTTTTAACTATATAAGGTGATATTATTAATTGCACTTTGTGTATCAGAATATATTAAAATGGATTATAAGTGCTTATCTCAAATATAAAATACTTAATTTAATATTTGAGTAATCGTATCATAAATATCACAATACACTGTTGGCAATGAAATGTTTGTAGTTTTTACATTTAGTTTCTTTAATAAATGAATTTAGTTCAGAGAATTTAAATATTTTATTTAATAATTAAAATATACAAAATTCCTAATACATTGTTTTGTGGAGCTGTAGAGTTAATCATTTCCTAAATATTCCTGGTTATTGGTTTCAGTTTTAAAATAATTTAAATTCTTTTAAACGGGAGGTCCTCATTTCTTTAATAAATCTTTCCTGTATTGTTTTCTTTATTGACTTGCTTTTTTTTTTGTTTTCTTTGCTCCTGCGAATGTCAAATTGTATCAAATAGCGACTACCTTTTAAAATATTTGGCTGTACCTTTAGTCTAGTGCTGCCTTATTTTCCTTCTACTTAGAAGGAATCAAGTAATATGGTTATTTCTTCTTATGTCCGTCCCAATTAGCGTGAAATAGATAGAAGAATATGCTTTTGTAAGATATTTTGAAACAGAATATGAGGCAAAAGCCATGTGAATGGAACACCTAAGATTTTTTAAAACGTGCAGTAACAAAATATTTACCAGAAGTGCAATTACTTTTAATAGCATAATTTCATTTCTGAGAATTTAACAATGTTAATTTTATGTACATTTTAATGAATTATTTTAGCGTTTCATGATGCACAGTTCACCGTTAAAGCGATATTTTTACTTTCTCTACGAAGTGCAATGTATATAGTAGATGGAGAAGATAGATATTGCATTAAGCAAACATTTTTCGAAAACGTTCCATGTATGGGTGTGTCTGTGTTTCCGTGTATTGTTATGTTCCTTGTGAACACCATTACTCAAAAAAGAAAAGTCCGTTAAATACCAAAGTTGATGTTCGTAATCAACATCTTCCAAAATGGGACACGAAGGTTTTCAAGAATATATTCCCATCTCAAACTACTGTTACTGTTTACATGGAACATTTTCAAAAATTTGATTAAAGTACTATGTGTACTAATATATACACATCTTGAATGCTCTATTAACTTTATATGACTTAACTAAAGCTTTAAAACAAGAATGTTAGTCCTAAATAAACAGTTTAAAAATAAAGGTTTCAAACCAAATAGTCTCTGAAGTCCTAAAATGAACATCTCGCTCAAGTAATTTTGTCAAATATTTTTTTTTTGAGGAATTAATCATAAGGGAAGTCGTCATTTATTTTTGTCTTCATCCTGGTACCGGAAATATAACGGGATTTCAATCATATAGTCAATATCTTTTAAAGATTTCACTATCGCTTTTGTCTAGTGTATTCCCTAACTTCCTTTATTAGCAAGAAGGAGCTAGAGGGATTAATTTCTTAAGAATAATTATTATAGAATAAGTATAGAAAGTCATGTGAAGGTAACTCATTTCTAAAGGTGCCTTTATCACATGAAATCAAAATCTTCTTTTGTAATAAACTGCTGTCAACATAACGGTTAGATATCCATTAATTTGTAAATGTAGAGTTGCGTTTTATAACGGATAATTTTATTATTAATATAGGCAATACCTACTCTTTGTTAAAATGTGTAAGAAGCCCAGAAGTAAGTTTAGGTTATTACCTATTAGATGCTTTTCTGTAAAGTTTCAACATCTTCTGATCAAAGCTATGGCGCCAACGATGTTTTATAGACTAAATAATTTTTAATTCTATAATTATACAGGATGTTAGGATATAGATATAGGTATTTATGTAAATAGTGACTTAATATGTATCTACTTCAGTGTGTTACTGTTTGTTTCTCTTTGTTTCACTTATATTACTACATAGTGTGTTCTGCATGATCATCACACAGACGCGAAAAGAAGAACGCTCTCTGTGTATACTATCCGTTTGTTTCCACTTCAATACGTGCCTCGTAGCCCGATATAATTTGGGATCATTGGTCATGCAGAAGGTATTCGAACTCAGTTCCACTACGAAATTGTTTAAAGCTAGGCCTCCGCACTTGTCTTCCACCTGTTGGGGAAAATAAAGTATTTCTAATGTGTTTTATGCCTACTTGCAGGCTTATTGACCAACCCGAAAATTTGTTAAAATGCAAAAGAAGAAAATATTGATGTAATGTTTATCTATAGCTCTAACTCTCTCTCTCTCTGTACTAATCTACAATATTTATTATTTCAAAGCACATGCATTTTGATTTAATTATAGCTAGCAACTTTTGTAGATAAAGTTTCTAATTCTGTCATTATATGCTTATATGTTTATTTCTTCTAGAATAACAGTAGCAATTTTAATTCAGTTGTTTCTAAAACATTTAATAACCCCAAAAAAAATGTTTTCAATGTTGTTCTTAAATTCTAACCTGATTGTATGTTTACTCTTTGAAAGCAGCAGAAATATTAATCCAAGTAACTCTTGGCAACTCTCAAGAGTGTTATCGCTAATTGGTATATTGCAGAAAAATTAGTCACTTGGTCTGAGTAGAATTGGTAAGTTACTGTGGGTGCAATGTGTCGGATACGCTAACAAACCTGAGGGTTTGGATGGGGAGTGTCCCGGTTAAATAATTGGTTGTATGGCATATCTGAATTATGGGATAGACAGAGGAGCCTGATTTGAGATATGTTTTATAAATTATCGAAAAATACTCAACATTGCTTGGGTAGCTCAGTTGGTTTTGGTACTGATGTTCTGGTCCAATATCGTGGGTTCCAACCCGGTCAAGTGTGTGTCTTTAAGTGTGCTTTAAAGCGACGGTCCCATGTCGGTAGCTTTAATAGCATGTAAATAAGCTACTGCGGAAAGAAATTATGGCATGCTGGTGACGCTGATACGATCCGGGCCATTGAAAGCGTCGTTAACAAGCTGTTTTTTCTTTAATTCACTTCTTTAGCAGTTCTGAAAGCGGTAAGATTGAACTGCTATCACGTGAATAACTCTGCCCGACGTTCGTAACGCAGGCATAACGAAATTAATATTGCTGATGAGCTCAAAATGTTCATATTTGATATAGAACTATTTAATAAATATATACAGCACAATACCATCACAATATTTTGAAACATTGATTAATAAATTGATGAAACTTTTGAAAACAATATTTTCTTTTTAATATCTGCAATATATGTAGTGTGAAGATATTTAGCAGAGGTGAAGATGATAAATTATATGTATATTTATTCCAGTATATATATTTACCAGGAGATTCGAATTTATTTTATTTTAATACTCATTTCCAAATTAATAGTATTTAAAGTCCGTGTAGGGTAAACAAAGCAACTTTACTTTAATTACAGACAGTTTTTTACTTTTACTAAATATAGGTATTTTCCGTACCACAATTTGGTTCAAGCTATGTAAATAGCATTAAATGAGAATTGCAATTTAGTGCTTTGCAGTTTTTTTTAATTACTGTTATGGTTCAAATAAAAACACTAATTTTAAAGCGTTTTTAATTACCTCCATTATTACGGTTCTTTTTCCTTTACTTTCGTAGTTTTTATTTTGTGTTTTTTTCCTTATTTTCACTGTACATTTCTGATTTTAAAGCTTTATATTAAAAAGTTACATTCCATACTGGTCAAAATATGTAATACCACTATACATTGTGCTATATTTTAAAGACATGTTTCATGATTTTCTCTATCGTCTTTAGTGGTAATACAAATTACTTATACTAATACTTATTTTTCTATAAATTTTTAAGTAAGTTTTGGCAGAACCGCTATATTTATACGTTTCGCGATACATAAAAATCGAATGTTTTCATTCCTATTACCTTATCTAGCTGTTCCATTAACTTTTCTTACAACAAAAATATTCTTTTATCTACATTATACTAATTGAGATAAACATTAGCAGAACTGGTCTAATTTCTTGCTACCTTATGGTCTACTTGCTATAAGTAGAAGAAAAGAGATGAAATAAACTAAGGTAAAGCGATAGTAAAATCCTATATAAACTATCGCTATGTGAATTAATTGAAATTCGGTTCTCTTTTGCATTCCCGGAAGTAAAAAAAGAGGTGAAACGAAATATGACTTCCCGCCTGAGAAAAGTTTAAGTAGTTTAAAATGGAAGCCAAAAATAAGGAATATCTTGGAAACGGTTAAAGCTACAAAAATATATGTAACATAAATTGTATTTTGATGGGATATACATTTTTATAGTAAGCTTTTATCGATCTCTTATGATTTATGAGTCATACCGAGTGGTCAGCGAGCTGCGTTCTCACCCGGAGGTCCCGGGTTCGATTCCCGGCTGGGGCGGGGAATTTTTCTTTAACCGAAATTATTACCTATCCCCCACAGAGTCTGAAAGTATGTATGTGAGAGTGAGTGCACGTGTATTTGAGGGAAATAAAATGATTAAAGCAAACGTAAAAAGGAACCTACTGACGAGTTGTTTCAAGTGCAAAGCCCCCAATATGAACTTAGATGTTAAAAGGGGGCTATATAAATTAAGAATAAAAAAATAAATATATATATATATATATATACATACATAAACGTTACACATAGGTCATCCAAAATTAAAAGGTGTTCAAAGATTTCGTTCTTGATGAAAATATATTAAACATGTAGCTTCTTATCAAAATCGTTAGCTATTTTGATTAAATCAAATGTTTCGAAAAATAGTCCATGTAAAGGTTACTTGGGGGTGAGGAATTTTCTTGAAAACCTTCGTGACGTATCCTTGGCAGACACTGAACCTTAACAGTAGCTTGGTGTGTAAACAAATTTTCGTTTTGGAGCTCCGTTGTCCATATACACAAAGAAAGACACACATACACCGGCGATTTTGTGCTTATTTTTTTTTTCTTTTGATACAGACTGCCTCAAAGCATGGTGTTCAATTTTTGGATGGAATACAATACCTTCCGTATGTACTTTTTACATATATGCTAGAGAAAGTAAAAAGGGAATAATAGAATTACGTGTTTAAGAATTTACGCCATATTCTGGCCTTAATATCTATCCCATACGCTTTCTGTGTAATGGCGAGAAACAACTGAAGATGTTAAGAAATATTGACAAAGTATTGATCAATTCGAACCATTAATAGTGGATATCTTGGAAATAGTTTATACCACAAAAATTATTTGGAATAATACATTTTTTATTGCACGTTTCCGTCTATCGCTTAGTGTTCAACAGTTATACAAGAATATACAAAATCCCTCTTGAATGAAGAGAACTTCACAAGGTATTCCCGAAAAATCCAAAATGTATATTTTATTTTGGGGAATATATCTTTAATATTTAGCAGTTTCAATCAAGTCATTAGTCATTTTTGGGAAAATAAAAATGTTCAAAAAAGTCTTCCTATGTAGTTGTATCACATATTCTCAAGATACGAAGCTTAAATGCCAGTTTGGTGTTTATCCGATTTGTGTCTTTTGGTTATGCTGTTCACACAGACACAAGACGTTTTTTTATAATTTCACTTTTTTTAAAATCCCAGCGTGTTTCAGAACACCAAACGAAGATGTGGTCCTTGTTGGTCATACCGTACGTGATACGTGAATATAATTTTCAGTTCTAAATTCGGCACATACAAAAACTGCCATAAAACCACCATGGATTAGGTAGACGTACATTATAAAATGACACGTGCCTGGCCCACTCTAAGAGAGAGCCGGTTGATAGCGAAGGTCCCAGTCGCGTGGTGTAGGCGTGGTTTGATAGACACGCCGGCGCGGCACAGGTCACCTTAGTAATGGAAAAACGTAGCATGTGGATTTTCTTATGTTTTTCGTATAACACGTTCTGAGGTTGTTTACATGGCGTATGCCAACCGTTGTTCCTGCGTTGTCTAATCCCAAATGTGTGCTATTTTTAAACACACATAAAAATTTGAATAGAAGAGTTTGAAAGTTACGATATCTAGTTTCGGACAATTCAAAGTGTAAGCTAATCGACAGCTATCTTCGTTTGGTGTCGTTTTGAAATGCCTGTAAAATTTTCGGTAAAATCTCAGTATCGACATTTTTGGGGAAATACTATACTTTCTTTCTCGCTTTCTTTCTTTCTTTTTTAAAATGACAATTAAAAATGAGACTTAAGCGTTAAATTATGGTGCAAATCTGATAGTATTTGATAAATTGGGAAGCTAATTTGGAAATATGATTTCATTTATAAGCCATAATAATCAGGGGCTTACAAAGAGAAATTGGGATAAGAAATCAATTTATGAATGTAGAGCAGAGTAATTTGATAAATATATAAAACGTGAATGATTCTCTTGATGTATTCATTCATCACAAAATTTTCAGTTTTTACGTTTAATTTATTACTGATTTGTATGCAATGCTTCAGTCATTAAATATCCTCTAATCTGCATTTCAAAAGATACATACAAACAGTAGCAGACATTTAACTATCAGTAATTTAGGCCTATAATTAATAAATTGATGCCATTTTAATTATATTTTTCAAAGGCTAACGAGTTCAGAATTAACATTTCTCACTCATCCATAACATTGTTTATTACAGTATACACCATTATTGGAATCAGATTACGCTGTTTTCATTATGGAAGTTGTTATATTTTGTGGTACAAAATAGGCTTTATGCTCCCATCAAACCTCATTAAACTGCTATCGCCACTCGTTCGAAGGTGACAATAATACCTTTGTAACACAAATGTATTTTATTTAGTCCTTTTTTAATTCTATTTTATTTTACGTTGCTTTAACAACTCATCATACCGAGACGGAGTTATTTGTTAGGATACCTCATTTATGGTATGTGGTGAACAGTAGGCTTTTAAGGTCTTATTTCCGTTCTATGCGACCTTCGCTTATCACCAAGTTGTTAGAGGGTCTTCCAGTCTAGCCGAACTACCACTGTAGTCAGATAGCAAAGTGCAGCTAGCCTTCTAAAGTCTCATCTCCACACACGATTCTTAATACTTAGCTCCACAACAGGCAGATTAGTTTATGTGTGCCGTCCAGTCTACTGCTGCATTATCTGTGGATAGATGGCAGCACAATTACCATCCATTTTCAGTTTTGCTATTGTTTTATATTGGAACTTTGAATCGCGGTATTAAATATCCAATCTGATATTTACTTTGGTGACTAAGGGGAACCACGAAGAAACCTTATCGTGTGCAGTTTTATTTAAAGTACACCACGTAAGGTCAACGCCACTCAACAGGTATCTACAACAAAATGAACAGGTATATCCAAAATGCAGGAGATCGACCATGCCGATGACAGTGGAACCAGCCCAACCAATCTTGGCAAGTATCAACCTTCAAATACAGCAGTTTTAACCTTAGTATATGAAAGGTGCAATAAATGGAAAGTAAAAATGAATCCCCAAAAATCAAACGTTATGGTCTTCACATACAGAAAGAAAATGGAGCACAATAATATTACTCTACAAAGTGAGGAAGTCATGCAGAATGATTCAGTGCGATATCTTGGCTTACATTTGGACACAAAATTAACCTGGAAGGTGCAAATAAATAAACTAATTCGAAACCTGCGTTACAGATTGCATAAAGTTAAACATTTAATCAAAGGATCTTCTCCCTTGCCACTTCACTTGAAAAGAATAATATACTTGTCATTGATTAGACCTATAAATGTGTGTATGGTTGCGCAATAAGGGGATCTGCATCAAACTCCCAGATAAAATGAGTTCAAACAATCCAGAATCGGGCACTGTGACTCATTGCGGATGCATCATGGTACGTCCGCAATGACAACCTGCAGAAAGATTTAAACATGCCAACGGTTGATGCAACACTGAGCTCCAGCTATAGGCGTCTTTTCCGCAGAGCAGAAAACCACCCAATAATCTGTTCAACTGCATTCTGGCTCAACTTCCTCTTCATTGACATCTAATTGTAAATTATATTATTAAATTATATTATTATATTATTGTTTATATTATTGTTTAGGAGGATCATAAGACTGATACCTAAAAACATCTTTCTTGTGTATTTACACACATGTATGTTGTACCAGTACAATTGTATTGTACATAATGTATAATAAATTTATCTTAAGTTAAAAAAACACAGAGCACAGAAGCGAGATTGTAGATTCTAGTTCAGTTTTAGACTAAGGATCTTTCCTGAGCCTTTCCTATTGGTTACGGAGACAATATGACTATGTGACAGGTGAACGACAGGTTTCGAGATTTCGTTGAGGTCAGGCTTCGTTAGGTCAGGTTAGGTTAAGTGTATGTAAATGAACTGGATCGAAATAAGGGGCAAAAATAGACTTTCTGAAATGTCCAATGCGAAATGCACAGTCGTCCGTTTGTTTTGTCTGCTTATGCATGGGCGGCCATGTTGGTCAATCGACCAATGGCAAAGTTAAATCTAAAACTGAACTAGAATCTGCAATGTCACAGCATAGAAAGAACCAGAAAAACCTCAAGTTAATAACTATTTAACAGATCTAGTAGCATAACAACACCAACATACCAAGAAGAGCACCTCAAAATCCCGCAACTATCAAGAGCTTCCAAACCCTACAAATCCATACGTCTGACTATGTTAAGCTACTAGTTGTAAACGAATCACTGTAAACACAATAAAATGTATAATCAAATACTCCACAAATGTTATCAAAATTGTATATAAAATATATATATATATAAATATATAAATAATATATAAATAAATATGCTGTTAACATATCCTTAAAGTATGTAATTGACAACTCAATTAAAACAAATCTGATGTGTTTCATTCACATGACTTTCTCTACATCTCTGCAACAAACTATTGTTAAAAAGCCAATGCTTCTGTTTATTTCATGCTAATTGACAAAAAATTTGCAGAAATAGTCGTATTACTTTCTTCCTTGGAAGAAGAAGAGAAATAAGAGACTGCCATAGGTTAAAGTGATGGTAAAAATCTGGTGGCTAAGTGACTGAAGTTCCTTTGTTTGTATGGACACGAGTTGACAAATTCCTGTATGAGAAAAGAATAAGTTTTGTAAAGCTGAAACCAAAAACAAGGAATATCTCAAGAACAATCAAATCCACGAAAAAAATGTATATAACATAAATTGTGTGTTTTAGCGTGCTCTAAATTTTTTGTGTGGTAAGTTTTTGTCCATCTCTTGCGGTTTTGCAGAATTCCGTAAAATTGATCCAGAATAAAGTAGTCTTCAGAGGCTATTCCCAGAAAATTCAAGATAAATATCTTATTTGTTCGGTAAATATCTTTAATATACGGTATTCTAATTAAAATCGTTAGAGCCAATTTTAAGAAAAACAAAAATTTCGTAAAAAGTTCCATGTAAAGAGTAATTTGGGGTGGGGTTATTCTTCTCGAAAGCTTCGTGTCGCATCCCTGGAAAATACTAAACTTAAATACCAAGTTTGGTATTTTACCGACTTTTCTTTATGCTGTCCCTAGGCACACCTTCATACAGACACACTCATACACTAATCTTTTGCAAAAAATGTATTTTTGGTGCACTCAAAACATGTACTTCCGATGAAATCTCGATATCGTATTTTTTGGATATATTGCAATGCCTTCTATCTACTATGTAAACTGTATGAACTCACTAGAAAAAGTAAAATGAAAACTCAGGTAAACACTTACATTCTGGACCTTAAAGGGATGCTGTTGCCCTCTGTGATGTAGTGATTAACATACTGTCTCCTGTGCACAAGGTCGCAGGCTCAAACCCACGGAGGACGATGGATGTTTCTTCGAGCGTAAAAATCCTTAGCATTGCTTGCTTCGGAATGCAAGTAAAGCCGTTGATCCGTGTCGTAGATATATGACGCTAAAAAGTACTGTGCAAGAGGCCTCTGAGCAAAATTAAGTGGTCTTTCACTCCCAATGCAAAATGAAGTGCTGAGAACCATAAGAGTTAAAGATCATCCATAAATAAAAATGAATTTAATGTCATTCCTTTTATAGTGTTGCTGCTTTAAATTATTCAAGAAAATCCTCCACTGCAAACTTATTATTTACAGTTTATATAGAATGCATTTCTTTACTTTTGATTTTATCAAAAATAATTAACAAATTTGTTAGTGTATCATAAAGTTTAGATTATTTCCATCACAAATTTAATATATTCAATTTTCTGTGAAATCCTCTTCATCCTGAAGAGTTTTTGTATAATTATTATTCCATAAAAATATAGTAAAACTCTGATGTGTTTCATCCATATCACTTTCTCTAACTTTTTTACAACAAACTATTCAAAATATTATTCATCTATCTCTTCATCAAATTAAGCTAAGTCTTATGATAAGTTATCTTATTGCTTAGTTACTTATACAAAGAAGCGAAATAAGGGAATACACTAGCTTAAAGCGATAGTTAAACCTTTTAAAGTCTGGACGCAAAGTCATGCAAATAAAACTCCTTTCTCTTGGATAGAGCTGCATCAAAAAAGTAAATAACAACTTCCCATATAAGAAAAGTTTAAGCAGAGAAAAGGTTAAAACAAGTTTCAAGAATTATCTCGGAAACAGTTAACTCTACAACAAATATACAGGCCATTTCAAAACGACACCAAACTAATATAGCACTTTTGACTAGCTCGAAACTTGATATCGAAATTTTCAAACTCTTCTATTTAAAGTTTTATGCGTGTTTAAAAATCGCACATATTTGGGATTAGGCAGCGAAGGAACAATGGTGTCATACGCCACGTAAACAACCTCAGAACGTGCTATACCAAACACATAACAAAACCCACATGCTAAGTTTTCCATTACTAAGGCGACCTGTGCCGCGCCGCACCTACACCACGCGACTGGGACCTCCGCCACCAACCGGCATTTCTCTTGGAGCTGGCGAGGCACGTGCCATTTGGTTATGTACAAAACTGTCTAATACATGGTGATTTTACGGCAGTTTTTGTACGTGCCGAATTAGAGCTGAAATTTATATATTCACGTATCACGTAAGGTATGAGCAACAAGGTCCACGTTTTCGTTTGATGTCGTTTTGAAACATCCTGTATATGATCTAATTGTGTATTTTAACCAGATCTAGATTTGCTGTGTAGTGACTTTATCTATCTTTAAATGTTTAACAGCTAATCAGGTATTAATCAAAATAAAGTGGGTTTCAGAGACTATTCCCAGAGCACTTAAGATATATGTTTTATTGCGGTATTTCAATAAAAATCGTAATACCTATTTTGGAAAAAAATCAAAAGTGTCGAGATTTTTTCCATATACAGGGTAGCTTGGTCTAAGGAGATTTTATTTAACGCCTACGTGTTGCTTGCTTGGAAAATGCTGAATTTAATGACTAAGTTTGGATTTAACCGATTTGTTTTTCTTTTTAAGTTATGTTCCCACACAGACGGCCTTGTTCTAAAAATAACTAAATATGACTCATTTGCATGACTTTTCTTTTTCTGCTTGTTCTGCAAACCAAATATTTTTATGTAGGATTAATCTTTCATCTATATCATCTTTTAAAAGCATGATGGAAATTCGGTCCCCCTAACTTGGTCAGTAAAAAAAAAAGGTAGTTCAAATATTTTAAATTAAAGACAATTATAAGGAATATCTCATGTGATAAAACTAACACCACAAAACATGTATATGTGAAATTGTATGTTTTAACGAGATCTACATGTTTTTGTGTAGTACGTCTTATCTCTTACGGTTTACCAGTTATGCAAAAGTCATCCAAAATGAAAAGCTTAGAGAAACATCCAAAAATATTCAAGATATACACTTTATTTGTCATGTAAATACTTTTAATATACGTCATTTTAATCAAAATTGTTAGAGCCATTTTAGAGAAAATTAAAATTTTCGGAAACTTTGCCATGGTTGTTTGGGGTGGAGGATTTTCTGAAAATCTTTGTGTCCCATCTTTGGAGGGTAAAATATATGGTATTTAAGAGACTTCGTTTTTGGAGTTATTTTGTTTATGGACACACACACGCACTAACACTAACATACAGATGCATCTTTTTCTATAAATACTTTTTCACATACAAGTGAACTCCAGTGAAATATCTGTGTCAGTTTTTTGCTGGAATGCAATACTTTCTCTACCTAGATACTATATGCGACATAGAAATAGTCCGACTAATAATAAAATACACTAACACCATTAAAACTAAATACCATTCCGACTAACTTATATTGAAACATGTGAATTAGAGAACGAGAGAGCGCGCGCTATTGTTTGCTGCTTTATAGGTAATCCTTGTCTGTCTAATCCCATACCATACCACCTCCATACACGTTTCTGAATGTCTCCCTGCATTTCACTTTTTCCATGCGTGTCTTGAGGACCCCCGGATTTGGCAACGACATTTTACAAAAAGATCGCACGTGTCTCTGTGTGTGTCTGTAAAAGGTCGGTTAAATACCAGCCTTTGTATCCAATTTTAGTATCGTTTAAGGATGTGTCACAAAAAGTTTCAGAAAAATCCTTCCAAGGCACCTACTCTTTATATGTAATACTTTTTGTATTTTCCATTTTCTCAAAAATGCCTCTCATCATTTTGATTAAAATACCATATATAGTATATTTTGTTCCTTAATTATTTCTGTTGCCTAATATCATTTACCCTGGTCGTATAGGACGATGAATCAAATCGGTAAAATAATGATCAAATCATCTCTGGATCAATGGAGCCTAAATTTGCTCGACATTCGTCTTCTCAGAATAAGGGAATATCCCCCCAAAAGCGGGTAAAAACATACGCGTAACTCAGCTAAGCGAGATTTGAGCTCGCGATCTCTTGCATGTGAGGCAAACTTGAAACTTCTACACTACCTATGTGGGAAATAGCATATATTAAAGACATATTAGGTCAAATAATACTTATAGGTATCTAGAATTATCTGAAACTCTCTTCAATCTGAATTACTTTTGCAATACTGGTAAGCCAAAGGCAATAAACGTATTCTTACTACAGAACGCTAACCAATAGTAAAACCAGAATTTATGTCAAATGCATTATTTTGTGGAATTAGCCATTTCCGAGATATTCCTAGTATTTATTTTATATTTGCCATTACTTACACTTTTCTTAAATGAGTATTCGTCATTCGCTTTTTTCCTCTGTTCTGGTCACAAAAAGATTTAACTATCGCTTTAGTCCAGTATTTATCTGTATTTCCCTTATATCTACAAGAAAATCTGTAATAAATAATTTCTCTTATACGTATCTCGATTATCACGAAGTAAGTAGAATATTTTTATTGAATAACTAGCAGAAATCTAGCTAAAATCTTTTGAATAAAACTTCTGATTTTTTTTTCTAAATTAGAAGCACTCATGTCTGTTATTATCAAATAGGAATTTGTTTGTCTGTATACTTACAATAAAGTTAGAAGCATTAATCATACAGATACTGAAAAATGATAATTTCGTAATAGTTAAATAAATTAAAATAGTTATTCAATCCATACTTGATTGAGGCTCTTCTTTCAAGTTTTTCAAGCGTACGCTTTGCACACTATAGGTAGATAGCGATAGTATAGATATAGCGGATTTTTGGAGTTCTAAGCGCAAGACACACCGGTGGCTGCGGCAGTTCTTTCTATGTATTAGTAACGGAGAATGTTGGTCTTTCAGATTTCAGCGCTTCCATTCATCAGCACAGAAGTTAATATGTACCATCAAATTGCAAAGGTTTCTCTCGTCTTCCAACCCAGTTTAGAACAATGCGGAGGCAACAAAATAAACAGAGAAACGCATATAATACTCATTACGATATAATACAATAAAAATACTGCATATAAATCAACAGACCTAGCATTGGTCACATGTTTTGCTCTCTGAATGAGACTAGGTAGTAGTGGTTTGATGCGCACGACCTTTGCCACCTTTAGCCCTCATATAGAGGATGTAGTGAGAGGTGGGTGATATTTCAAGGTAATTGACGTTCAATAGAGATAGGCAAAATAGGAAATTTCATATTTAAAACCATATTTTCTATATTATGAGAAATGCTTTTACGGTTAGCAACATGTAGAAATTTCGTGTTTTATAACATCTACAAAAATATCCACATGACTTTCTATACATCTCTGCAACACATTATTGTTAAAAAGCATATGCTTCTATTTTCTTCATGCTAATTGAGAAAAACTTAGGAGAATAGTCCGTCTTATTACTTGCTTTCATGTAAGTAGGAGCGAAATAAGGGAGTTCCATAGGTTAAAGTTGTTGTGTGGTATGTTTTTCTCCATCTCTTATGCAAAATTCCGTAAAATTCATCCATGAGTGAAGTAGGCTTCAGAGGCTATTCCCAGAAAATTAAAGATTTTCATTTTGTGTATCAGGTAAATATCTTTAGTATATAATATTTTAATCAAAATCTTTATAGCTATTTTTGAGAAAATAAAAATTTTCGAAAAAAGTTCCATGTAAAGCGCAGTTTGGGGTGGAGGGATTTTTCTCAAAATCTTCGTGTCGCATCCCTGGAAAATATCTTTTTTGAGTTATCGTGTTCACAGACACACTGATACACGGACATACAAATACACACATACACGAACCATTTTATTAAATTGTTTTTTTTTTATACATGGGACCCTAAAACATATATTTGCAGTGAAATCTTAGTATCAAATTTTTTGGTGGAGTGCAATACCTTCTCTATACACTATGTACATATTTCGTGTAGAATAAAAACAACCGTACCCATAGCGCAGTATTAGCGCGCTCCGGAGAACTGGATTTGATACCAGTTGGTAACATAAATGTTTTCCTAGACCAGGATTCTTCCCCACTGATGACAAGCCTGGGTATTGTGTCCGTTCGCCTACATTCCACGGAAGGCACTGGCAAACCACCGCGGTATCATCCTCCCTAGTCGCTGTGGTTGGGTTGTCTTTTGTTCCATGATTCCGTTCCGATTCCTAACAACCTTTGAATTGCTCGCATCTCTTGCTTAATAATTCGTTAAAATATTTCTATTTAATGACCATTTTAATATATCTTCATATATTTTATGTTTTTCTATATTTCCCTATTAAAATAATGTCTAGTAATAGTTCAACAGTTTTACACGTATTCTATATATTTTTAGTTTTTTTTTTTTTTTTTTTTTCGTTTTTTCCCTTTTAAAATAATTTCTATGAGCAGTGAAATAGTTTTACAGATGTTCTATTCCGATGCTTCCTGTGAAACACGCTTTAAAAACTGTCCAAGAAATGTGCTTAAATTTCTAAAATGATTAAAATTAAATTCCCTGTGCTTTATTGTATTTTGTTTGATTTTTTAAACGTGAAAAAATATGCAAAACTTCTATTTATTCTAATGAATCGTACCTGCAATTAGTCATAAAGTGTATATATTTCATAGAAATGTAACAAATACCTTTATTGACTGAAACATTGTATTTAATTCACTGTTGGAAATAATTCACTCGACGCTTCCACGCTTCGACGCTTAGACAGTTAATGGCTTTCTCTCGCCACTGCACGCTAACCTCCAGTCAAGTCTGACTACGACTCACTAAATTTGCTTGCAAATATTAGTTTCTGGAAGTTAGTTAAAGCTACTGGAGGATTCTAGCAGCAGCCGGCTGATATTTTGCGCTCCAAGATTTGCGATTACCGACGCGTCATTTCCTGTGTTTACCGCATAACAAGGCGAACGTGAGCGAAGCTGCACTCGGCATTGTCAAAGTATTCTTGGATTTTATCTTCACATTTTGTCAAATTTTCTTCATATATTTGCGTGTATGTAGTTATAAATGTTTATCATTAATTAGGAGTTACAAGTAAGTATCTGGATTATAGCATTTAAGTTAACGGTTATGTATCGCCTAAAACTCTGTAGCAGTGACCTTGGATCAAAGACGCGAATGTTAGCGTCTGTATTAAGGTCTACACACTTTTCTATTTGGTTGATTGGAATAAGAAGCTCTAAGTCTTGAAGTTTAATTTCAAAAGTAGGAATGCACTGAGACAAAACACGACAACCAGACAAGATGCTCACTTCAGTGTCATTTCCTAAAGAACCAAGAAAGAAGAAATATACAGCCATTATAAAATTTCTGATGGTGTTTCTGAAACTACCATCTTTGAAACGGCAATTCTTGAAATGAGTTCTCTGCTGTGAATGACGTAGTAAAAATATTAAAACCGTCAGCGTGACTGTGAACTTGCCCTCTGTCTTTGCAAATGTCACGGAGGTTGCTGGGTGTCAGAAACGGAGAGATTCTTTGTCAGGTTCCTGCAATAAAGATTACGAACTGGCAAGATGATCTCTTCTCCTTTATTTTCCACGTCGTCTTTTTCTACCACAGGATGATACAGAAACAGAGACAGCACTACACTGTGTATTATTTTCACTGCTAAATTACAATGAGGAAGGGATTTTCTACAGAGGCCACAAGGAAGAAGTTAAATTACAAAGGGTCATTGTCACTCTCATTTTACAGATTGAGATAAAATTTACTTTTAGTGAAAGTTGATTGATAATAAAAATACTCGTGTTTTAAATGTTTCACCTACATGCCCAATTTTTACAACAAAAAACTGATGCGTTCAATTCTGAGACAATATAAGTCTTGTCCCGGGGAAAGAATTATTAAGAAGAGAAATATAAATCATAGCCAAGAATATAAATTATATCATTTAGATAAAATATAAATATATGGTGAAAACGGGAATGATAGAAAGATTTTTAACACGTAGAAGTCAAGAGCTCGGGGTACAAGATCCGTTACCTGCCGTGCATTGAACCGAAGGGGTGAATATGAATTGACCCTGCCCGAGGCGACTAACGGGACACAGCAAAACCATGCTCGCTGTTCAGGCGACAGTGTAGGGCACTTGGTGAAGGACCTCCGAACAACCAAGATGTGAAATTTAGAATTCGTGATGGAGCCGAACAAGCTATCTTTTAATTGTGAGGCACTTGACGAAGAACCCCCGCACGATCAAGATGTGATATTTGAGCGCGTAACCCTCAGTTGTGACGGAAGTAAGTGATTTTAAGACCGATCAAACGAGACATAGCACTTCATCAAACGAATATATAATAATAGTCATGTTCGGGTCAAGTGTAACGTCACAGTAGAAAATTAAGAAGTATACGCGTGTGTTCTACGGCGGAAAAAGGTCGGACTCCATTAATATTGTGCCTCACCACCACCTGAAAGAGTTTCCATGCTAATAAAAACCCTGAGCTAAGCCACTACAAACCCACACCATTCCAATACATATAACCATAATCTGCACCCGGGATAAGAACCCAGTACCGCCCCAATTCACATAACTTTCTCTATAAGCTACTGATAGAAACAGATATTCCTTTATCGATATTTTGTTAATCGAGATAAACCTTAGTAGAAAAAATATATATAACATAAATTATGTGTTTTAAAGTTCTCAACAACGGTAAACTGCACGAAAAAAAAGTGTATGACGTATTTTGTGTATGTTAACTTCTATTAAATGTTACTTATACTTTTTTCATACGAAAATGTGTCAACTCCTATTCATACAAATAAACAAAGGAACTTCAATCACATAGCAACCAACTTTTGACTTTAACTTATTGTACTTCCTTATTTCCCTTCTGCTTACATGGAAGCAAGTAGTAAGACAATTTCTGCTATTTTTTTCTCGACTAGCAACTAGTAAATAAAAGAAAATACTTTTACAATAATTTGTTGCAGAGATGTAGAGAAAGTCATACGAAAGGAACAAATAGGAGTTTTATACAGCTGGTGAACATAAGAGATAGATTACATAACAAATCTCGTTAAAACACACAATTTATGTCGCAAACATGGTTTTTAAATTATCCATTTCCAATATATCACTTATGGTTTCATTTTAAACTAGTTAAACCATTCTGAAACGGGATGCCATCTTACGAAATATATTTTTTGTTTTAATCTGGGGTGTGTAAATAGAAACTAATTTCTAATGCTTCACACAGCTTTTAAAGGATTTGACTGTCGTTTTAGCCTAGTTCCCTTTATTTCCCTTCTACTTACAAGGAAGCAAGTAATTTAGAGCAATTCTGCTAGCGTTTCCATCTCTATTAGTATGATGTGCAACAAATACTTTTTCTATTTGTGGAGAAGGTAGTGGTCATGTGACGTGAATGGACTCATCAGTGGAAAAATCTGATGTGTTCTGTATATATATATAGCTTTATGTATCTAAAATGTAACAAACTATTCCTAAAATACCGTATTACCTTCACCAGCCCGGTATACAATTTTCATAGTGGATAGAATAGGTATTGTATTCCACCCAAACATTTGATACCGTGATTTCATCGGAAATACATGTTTTAAGAATCTCTGAATCCAAAAAATTAATTTTCAGAAAAAGTTCCATGTGTGTGTGTGCCTGTAGACAGCATAACTCAAAAACGAAAACACGGTTAAATACCAAACTTGGTATTTAGGTTTGGTATCTTCCAAGGATGCGACACAAAGATTTTCATGAAAATCCCCCACCCGAATCATCATTTACATGGAAAAATGTTCGAAAATGTTGTTATTCTTAAAAATGGCTGTAACGATTTTGATTAAAATACCACATATTAGAGCCACTTCTATCACAAATAAAATGCATATCTTGAATAACTTCTGAAGACCTGTTTATTCTGGATGAACGCTGCTGAATGTTGCTGAATTTTACATTACTAGTAAGAGATAGATAAAACTTACAAAAAAAAAACAAAAACAAAAAAAAAAAAAACTGTAGATCTCGTTAAAATTCACAATTTGTCATACACATTTTTTTTCGTGGAGTTTACCGTTTTCGAATTATTCTTTGTTATTAATTTAAATTGCAAGTGCTTATACTTTTCTCAAACAGAAAATGTCCGTTTTTCTTTTGTTCTACATCTGGCCAAGTAAAGAAGCGATTTTCAATGACAATCGTATAACGACAGCTTTTAAATCGTTTGATGATCTCTTTAGCATAACGCACTCCTTTAGTTGCCTTCTACTTACACGACACAAAGTGATAAGTACATTCTGCTAATGTTTATCTATTATCATTGTGTAGAAAGAAGAATAATCTTTTGTAAGAATTTAGATTTAGAGAGTTAAAAAAAATATTCAATTTAATAAACTTCCTCCAAAAACTGCAAAAATTATTAACCCTAATATTCCATAAATTATTATTCATCTTTCTTCAACTCTAGAAAAAGGCATGTGAGTGTAACACATCAGATGTTTTGTCTTTCTACTCTGTCTTAATCGAGATATACATTAGCAAAAATTCTATTATTAATTATTTCTTTGTAAGTAGACGAGATATAAGTGAATACTCTAGGCTAAAGCGATGGTTAAATGTTTTAAAAGCCGGACGGTATGTAAAGCATTTGAACTTCCCTTTGAAAAAGGTGAATAAAGACTTCACATTTGAGAAAAATATAGGCATTTAAACTTTTAAAACCAATTACAAGGTATTACTCGGAAAGCGTTAGCTCTAAAAATAGATGTATACTGTAGAAATTGTGTATTTTGAGGAGAACTATATTTTTTGTTTTCTCTGGTGTGTATTTTACGGTTTACCAGACGATCTTCTCAAGAACTCCGGACACATAGTTTATTTTTAATGTAAATACCATTAATATACGCTATTTTAATCAAATAAGCAGTTGGTAGAAAATGAAATTTAAGTTTCGAAAACTTTCCATATAGGAGTAGTTCCAGTTGTGGGGATTTTCCATAAAATATTTCTTTCGAATCCTTAGGAGATATTTGACCTAAATACCGAGTTTGGCATTTATACTACTTTTGGTTTCGGAGACTGACTGACACACACGGGCGGCAACCTTTTGCTAAAAAGATTGGGCAGGATTCAGTGAGGTTCTAAACATCTATATCCGGTAAAATACGAATATCGAACTTTTTGTTGGAAAGCAGATCTTCCCCTACCCACTACGTAGTAGAGAAGTAAAAGTGTAGAAAACATAAGCTGCTCAAGATGGCAGACATGGCAGACATAGTATAAAAAATTCAAAGGAAGGCAATTTTCCCAAAATTAAATGCCAAAAGCAATTCTCAGACAGAAAGCAAACACAACAAAGAACATCTATTAAGGATGCAAATTCATCAAAAACAGTTTCCACTGAAAGAGCCAGATGATGAACTTTTCAATTTTTCTTCTACATATTTTTTTACGCAAATATTGCTAGTCAAATCATTAGACCCATTTTATAAGAAATACAGCATTAGAGGCATTCTCAAAATGGATTTTCTTTAAAACCTATGAATATACTTTAAGTTACTTATAATGTACATAATAGGTAAAGAAGGTATTCATTCCAATACAAAATTCTGTACCAAAATTTCACCGGAAGTGCATGTTTTGAGTTATTCTGAACGCAAAATGACATGTATCCGCATGCCTTTTGCTTGTGTCTTTCTTTATGAACAACATAATTGAAAAATTAAGATAGGTTAATATAAACCCGATGTTTAACTTGATATTTGAGCCCAATATCCTTCAAGGATGCCACAGATGATTTTCAGGAAAATATCCCTCCCCAAACTACGCTTTATAAGGAAGATTTTTGGAAAGTTTTGATTCTCCCAAATATTGCTGTAAGAACATTAATTAAAACACCATGTATCGAAGATATTTATATCATGCACAGTGTATATATTTTAAATTTTCTGTGAGCAGTTTTATTTATTCTGTTTGACCTTCGCGTTACTAGTAAGCAGTAGGAAATGGACAACATGTTACGGCACAACAAATGTATATCAAGTAAAAGCCCACAAATATTATCCAATGTAGTGTTTTGTAGAGTTAACTATTTCCAGGATATTCAGTGTTTCGGTTTAAATTTTACAATACTTACATTTTTGTCAAACGGAAGGTCATTATTGACATTTTTCATCCTTGTGATCCAAATAAAATGGAGTTTTAGTGACATCCCTTAATGAACCAGATCTTAACATTTGGACTGTCTATTTGGACTAATGTGTTCATTATTTCCCTGGTACCTACCTACAGAGCAAATTGTAGTATAAGCAATTCTGATAATATTTATCTCGATTAATTTGGAGTAGATAGAGGAATCAGATTTAACAAGAATACCTTTTATAGAATAGGTAGAGAAAATAATGTGAATTCAGAGAATCACCTTTTTGTAGAGTTAACTATTTCCGCATCATTAGCTGTTGTTTATTTCGGTCATCACCTAATGACCGGAATATAAAATGCTAAATGATTAAACAATCGTTTAATTCTACTATATTTCCTCTTTGCATTGTATGTGCAAGAAAATATATATTAAAGGAATTTGTATATATGTGTATCTCAATTAAGAAAATATCAACAATCGATCAACAACAACAATTTGTATTATTTTTCTACCACAACACAAACACGGAGTAGTGCATCTCATTTAGCTTGCGAGTGGTACCACAGCTGATACCCAGATTCTACTGAAATATACTTCTGCTAATGAAAGATGGTACTAAATCTACCAAGACTGTAAGAATTCATATTCCGATTAACGATTTATTATAGTTATTAGAATACACTAGTTATATTATGCACTGATGGTCGTTGAGGTGGAGGTTAGCTCACAACACGTCTTTTCTCATGAGTCCGTTTTAGAGGAGTCCCTCAAAGCTGGTTAAGAAAGCTCAATTCAGAACCCGCCTTTTGCGCACGCGTGCAACTGGACAGAACCGTAGCTACAACTGCTATTGGCCGCCCAACTTGGCGTACGACATTCAAAATTATTCGACTAGCCCAACGATTTTTAACGTTTAACAACTGCCATAACTGGCCTCCCAATAATGCAATAAAATTATCATCATTACCCTCATTAATACCATTATACTATGTAACCGACAGCATTTTTTTTAAGAACAGTCGCTAAAAATGGTTAGAGAAGCTAATTTAAATGTAAGAGATGGGAATTTGTTTTTCAGGGGGAGGAAGTTCGGGGAAAATCTTGATATTGACCTTTTGGGGGATTCAATACTTGCTCTTAATGTAACCCTAAATCACAAAAATGCCCGGAATCGTTTATTTTCTCTTTAATGTGTTCGAAAGTAAAGGCTATTTTATTTTTAATTGTTAACGTCCATGATGGCTCATCATTTCAGTTTTCATGCTGATTGTTGTCTTTGCTTGCAACTAGTTTTTGCTGTATATACATGTTCGTTTATCGCTTTTCATTATGTCGGCAAGGAGCGATGTTTGAACATAACATGTTATGTTTTATTAAAGAAATCTCCTTCAAAGACGTTGAGAATGATGGAGGAAGCTTATGGTGAGAAAGCGATGAAGGTGTGTGAATGGTATAAACGTTTCAGTCAAGATTTCCGAAACTAGTGTACATGTGACAAGGACACTCCGACAGGTATCTGAAAATGGCTTCCAGGAGTGCTTCCAGTCTCTACACGCGGTGGCAGAAGTGTATTACTGCAAAAGGAAACTATTTTTAAGGAAATGCTACGTAAATTGTCTTATGGTGATTTGTTTCTGTGTTATTTACACATTTCTGGAATTTTTTATTGTACTATGTATACTGGGAAAGTAATAAATGAACTCTATGTCGTTTTGGAAGCTATAAATGTATCATTATTTATGTTGCACGTTAATGGGAGCTATTGAAGATTTAAATAAGGCGTGGGACGTTGCAGCCATCGTATGCTATAATAATGCTTAACGATGCTTACAAATGTAGCTATAGTGGGAAATTGTTTAGTGTGGTAGATTGGCTGTTCGCTTAATTACTCTACATTGTATTATATCACACACATCTGTTGCTTTCACAGAGTCTAGACTATATGGAGACTAATGTAGAGGGACGTCGCGTATTACAGAATGATTGGAAGCATTCATTGCTCCCAAATGATCTCTAAAACTGATCTTGAATCAATGTAGGTTACACCGAATGACTTTTTCGACCTATTCTGTAACAAACTATTTTTACAAACATTAATTCCTTTAATTACTATAATAAAGGTAAGCATTCTTTTAAGTAGAAAGGAAATAAGGGATACACTGATAGTCAATTTTTTTAAAAGCTCGTTGCTATGTGATTCGGTTTTCTTTACATGGACAGGAGTAAAATAAAAGGAAAAAAAATACATAATTCCGTTTGAAAAAAGTTTAAGCATTTTAAAATTAAAACCAATAAACTTCTCGGAAATGGTTAACTCTGCAAAAAAATGTATATTTTTAAACTGTGTGTTTTAACGAGATCTACAGCTTTTGTGCAAGAAGTTTGTGTCTGTCTCTTACGGATTACCAGTTATACATACATCGATCAGAATCAAGAGATGTTCTGAGGCTATTCCCAAGAAATTCAGGATATACATTTTTTTGTCACGTAAACATCTTTAATATAAGATATTTTAATCAAATTCGTTAGTCATTTTTTGAGAAAATCAAGGGTAATTTAGGGTGGCGGATTTCCCAAAAATCCTTGTTTCCACTCTTGGAAGATACGAAAGTTAATACCAAGTTTTGTATTTTGCATAGTTTACTTTTTTGAGCTATCATGTTCTCAAATACACGTAAACTCAAACACATACACTGATATTTTTCTAAAAATGCTTTTTTAGAATTTAGGGGATCATAAAATTTTACTTTCAGTGAAAATTTAGTATCAAATTTTGGTTGGAATGTACTAGCTTTTCTACTTATATATAATGTACTAAGTAGTCAAAGTAAAAATAATGATTTATTAACATTGGCAGAAACCAAAAAAAAAAAAAAAAAAAAAAAGGCAAGACTCAAGAAATATTTGGTAAATATTTACATATCTGGAGTGGATTTGTCAAATCATAGAGAGTTAAAGGAGTATAAATTTGAATTAAAAGAATTGAAAATCCTCAATAACATATTTTGAAGAAATATATAAAAGACTTTAATGTGACTAAAGTTAGGAGAAATACGTAAATGGCTATAATTGGCCCATATAGTCTAACAAATGATTGAACACCTCTAATAAATAAGAGTACACTGTAAACATTTTAAAATTATTAGAAAGGGTTTCTTAAACAAAAATTAATAAGTATGATACTATTGTGAGAAAGAATAGAAATGGACAGCGACTCAAAGAGGAGTGTAAAGTGAACTATCTTCGTATTATGAATTCGAGATTTAAACATCGTGACATGCATAAATATACTTGAGCGCAACGCACCAAAGCCCTGGCGTGAGCGACCTTCATTTTACCCCTTTCAATGAGCACTGATAATCAAGAGATTGAAACAATGGTTGCTTAGGCATATTCCCCACTCACCGGTTGTAGCTTGAAAATGCTCCATTGAGATTTTCAACTCAACAGCTACAACATTGTCTATTCGCGCAAATTCAAGAATTCACGCACACCAGCTAAGATGCGTCGGTGCAACAGGCATATTCACCAAAAAGAAACGCACGTTTCGCACTCTATGACAAATCAAAATTGGATACACTACAGAAAATTTCAAATCTCACTCCTTCAAGTGGTGGTTATGACAAGTTCTTTTATGCTAAGAATTGGTGAAAATACAGCCTTATCCAATAACTTGAAGACACTGTAGTTTTTATTTTTCATGAAGGCTGTGTTATTAATACCTAGAATGAATAAAATCCTCATAAACTAAACCTTTGTTACAACTGCAGCAACTAGTTTTCGTCCCATGCAGTATCGACTCCATGTGGTGCTTTGTCTTTATTTATGACTCACACCAATCAAATGAATACCCTGAGTTTCAGCAGTTGATGGAAATATCTCAGTTTTTACTTTCTCTACACGTACTATGTACATAGTGTATAGAGAAGATATTGCATTCCACCCAAAAATTCGATACCGAGATTTAGGGTCCCCTGTATCCAAAAAAAAAAAGTATTTTCAGAAAAAGGTCCCTGTGTGTCGGTGTGTCCGTATGTCAGTGTGTCCGTGTGTCTGTGGACACGATAACTCAAAAACGAAAAGTCGATAAAATACCAAACTTGGTATTTAAGTTTAGTATATCTTCCAGGGATACGACACGAAGATTTTGAGAAAACTTGCCCCACTCCAAACTACCCTTTCCATGGAAAAAATTTGGAAAATTTTGATTTTCTCAAAAATGGCTCTAAAGATTTTGATTAAAATATCGTATACTAAACATATTTATATGGAAAATAAAATGTATATCTTGAATTTTTTGGGAATTGCCTTTAAAGACCTCTTTATTCTGAATGAATTTCGCTGAATTGTGCGTAACTGGTAAACGGTAAGAGATAGACAAAAATTTACTACACAAAAAAATCTAGATCACGTTAATACACACAATTATGTCATATAATTTTTTCGTGGAATTAGCCATTTCTGAGGTAATACTTGTTATTAGTTTCAGATTTAAAGTACTTAAACTTTTCTCACACGGAAAGTTGTAAACTCTTGGCCCTGCATAGAAATGAAATTTAACCACATGGCAACCAGTTTTAAAAAAATTTGACTATCGTTTTAGTCTAGTATATTCCGTTATTTGACTTCTACTTACTAGGAAGCAAGTAATTTAAATAATTTCTGCTAATGTTTATCTCGATTATCATAAAATAGGGAGAAGAATATGCTTCTTAACAATAATTTGTTACGGCGATGTACAGAAAGTCATGTGAGTATAACACATCAGATGTTTACTTTTCACACAGGCTGTGTTATTATTACCTAGATATGCATAAAATCCTCGTAGCAAAAACCTTTGTTACAATTGCAGCAACTAGTTTTCGTCCCATGCAGTATCGACTCCATGTGGTGCTTTGTCCTGGTTTATGACACACACCAATCAAATGAATGCTCTGACTTCTAGCAGCTGATGGAAGTATCTCTAGCCTGCAGCTTTTTGTATAGTGGCGTCATTCGCTGTTAATATATCATGTGCCACACACTCAACAGACCCTCTCAATTTCAATGTTAAGGTAAAACGTCTGTGAAACTTGGAAAATCCCAGGCTGTTCAACTGCCTCGTATTTGACATGTGCATATACCTTGTGTATTAAAAGTTGCAAAACTCAACGGTGTAATTTCAAGTTTAAATATGTTAATAAGGATCTGAACCTCTCAAATATATTATTTTTATTTTTTTTTAAAGTAGTTTATTCCTACTTTATTTTTTATTTTTTATTTTTGAGCGCGTCCCGATCACCAATCCACTGAAAATATGTAAGATGGGTAAATCCCCACCCAGTAAACCACTGACCGGTTTTTACTGTTAATAGCTCTATTGAGTTCTCCAACTATTTCAAAACCCGAAGACATACCTGTCCACGTTAAATAGGGGCATTTGGGCCACCTGGTATATAGTATGAAAGATTCGTATACCATTAAACCTTATGCGGGATATTACATTTAACAGCGACATTTTTGCTATGCTGCGTGGATATTAAAATAAACAAATTTTACTGTCTAATAAAATATCCACAGATGCTTTTTTTTAAATATGCTCATTAGAAGTCAGGTGCTGCAGCAAATAGGTTTTAACTACATCTATCATATCAGATTTATTAACTCGTAATGGTTATAAAAATATATAAATCTTTGTATTACCAAAAACTCTTGAGTTTTCAAAACTTAGCTCTTCATTTCTCAAAACAAGAGTATTATTTCGAAAAACTAATTGGTAATTTTCTTTACTGCACATCTGAAAGGCAGTAAAAACGTTGATAAAATTAATAAAAAATCTTATATTTTCAATTCACATGGCTTTTTCTAGCTACACTGTAACAAACTATTCTTACAAAAACTTATTCTTATATTTACTTCATGCTAATCAATAAGCATTAGCATAAATTGCCTTATTACTTATTTCCTTATAATTAGAAAGGAAATGAAGGAATACATAAAGCTAAGACGACAGTGAAACATTTGAAAAACTAGTTACTATGTAATCAAAGATCGGTATCTTCGCATGACTAGGAGTAAAACAAAAGAAAAAGGAATGACCAATTCCCACTGGAGAAAAGCCTAAATATTTTAAAGTTGTAACCAATAACAATAAATATCTCAAGGAATATATTAACTCCACGAAAAACTATATATGACATAAATTCTATTTTTAACGAGACGTACATTTTTACGTAGTAAGTTTTTTCTATCACTTACAGTTCATCGTAATGCAAAAGTCATCCAAAATAAAGAAGTCTGCAGGGGCTATTCTGAGAATGTTCAAGATATACATTGTATTTGTCATTACCTATATTTAATATGCGGTAATTTAATCAAAATCGACCATTTTTGTGAAAAACATTTTCGAAATTTTTTCACATAAAGGTTATTTTAGGGGATTTTCTTAAAGATCCTCGCGTATATGCTTAGAAGATGCTGAACTTAATTATTTAATTTGTGTTTCACCGGCTTTCTCTCTTAGAGTTATGTTGTTTACAGACACACACACATACCATTTTCTAAAATTGCTTTTTTAGGTACAGAAGACCCTAAAATTTGTATATTCTGTGAAATCCCGCTATTGAACTTTTGTGTGGAATGCATTATACGTTCTCCTATGTACTAGCTACGAAGTAGAGAAAATAATAATTACATTGTATGTAGCATATTGCGTATGAAAAATTGTTGAACTTTTTTGCGCTGAAAGTAAACCCCGAATCCAATAAAGCAAAATTAGGATCAGGTCCGGGTATGTGCTGTGTATGTTAGTGCGTCTAAGACAACATAACTCCAAAACTAAAATGTTGTTAAATACCAAACTATCATATGTGAACCTTAAGAGAAATAAAATGTATTTTGAATTTTGTAGAACAGCCTCTCAAGTTCTTCTATCTCTGAATTCACTTTTTCATAGCCGATAAGTTATAAGAGAAAAGACAAAATCTAATTACGCCACCAAAGTAAATTAGCACGCAATTTATGCCAAAATAGGATGTTGTGCCATTAACTATTTCTGAGATATTCTTTGTTTTGATTTGAATTTTGTGTTGCAATTCGTTTCACTGTAGTCACACAAATAGCATGAAATTTCAAAGCCATCACATACCAACCTAACTTTTGTCCCTATATCTGCCCATGAACCTGATATGAATGTATGTATAAATGAATAAAACACAAGGTCCAGATTTAGAAGTGCTGGTTAAGGGCACTATCGAATGTTTTCGACAATCGAATGTATTACGATAGTAAGAAATTACTATTGAATGAAAGGACTTTTCATTTGGATTTAAAAATGGTTTACTCTCTCAAAATGCATGAAGTAATAAAAAAGATAAGTTACTATAATAACTAGTGTTTATGGGTATTTAAAAGTACAATTTAATAAGATTTTCTATCCCTCGAGTTTACAAATGTATGTAGTGTATGTATTTTGCATTAACACATAAAATAGCTTCCAGTAATTCTCTAATAATTTAAGCTATAAATGATTTCATGAATATCGGAGTATGAAAGTATTCCGCTTATGAATCAAACAAGCACTTATGCCTGGTTTTTAAAATAAATATGCGTAAAGAGTGAGGTTATGGTTAAGTAATTTGCGGTTATGTTTATAAGTTATACGACATTTATTATTTCGAACCCATTTGATCCCTTAGGGGAGACCTTGATTTAGCTCTTATTCTGTTTTTGGTGTAGTCTATCCTAAAATTGCCTGAATTATATTTTGGGTTGTACTGAATGTAAGACATAAATAACATTCTAAACTCCATGTGGGCATGTGCCTATAGACTTTAATACACAAAGGTACAGTAGCTTTTGCGACTGCTTACTAGCTAACAAACAAAAATCAGCAAAATTACTGCAACTTTAGCTTCTGTTGTGCAATAAAAAGTTGGATTAAGGTTTGAAATAAGCTTTGGTTTTTCTTTATAAGTACAACAATCGACACTCCCACCAATGGGTGACTGGTGAATCCAGTACAAAATAGCGACCTTTTCGGCATTGTTGCCTATAGTAATTCACATGCTTAGAAACAACTGAATGCTCTAGTGCCTAGTAGACCAACAGAATTGCATAGGTATTTACAGTTTTTGCTTGGGTGCTGCTATGTAGATTCTTTACTGTAATCATGTTTATGACTAATTGCCAAACCTGTTAAAACAAGAAAATAAAACATTAGACGCCTTATACTATCTGAAAAGGGGCTAGCATCTTATTTGCATTGGTTCATCGATTAAATTCATCGATTAAACAATCCTGAAAAGTGAATGGAGATTGTAGACCGCTAAGCAACCAACGATATAGTAATATTTTAAAACAGAATGAAACCGAATACTTGATAAACAATCGAATAATTGACCATCAAATAATTAGATTGCTTTCATTTGATAGCGTTTTCACTATGAACAGCTAAAAGTATTTGAGAACTGATCTATTACATAGCAAATATTTATAACAAATAATATAATTATAGAATTGAAACTGATTTCATATTTATTAAAGCTACAGCATAGAAATTAATAAATTATATTATGCATGGATATAAATGGTATAAAAACAAAACAATTAGGAGTACTAATGATGGGGTAGTTTATAAATTAATTAAAACGCACATTTGTATGCACAATTCTACTTTGAAACATTTGAAAGAAACAAAAAATTTCTTTCAAGCAGGTCTTACAAATCTATAGTAGTAACTATTTTGGGCTCCCATATACAAAATCTATTGCGAATTAAGAGGACTGCCAATGTGTATTTCACTACATAAAGAAATACCATTCTTAATGTATGCACTCATCACCCATCCCAAACTACCGTTTACAGAAAAATATTTCGACAATTTTTTTATCAGAAATCGCTTATCAGTTTTGAATCAAAATGTCTATTGATACGGTGGGTTATCTAACCTGATAAATGCCCATACGCAGTCGCGGTGTTGCCCTCAATGGTGTAATCGACTTTTCGTTTTTGAGTTATCGTGTTCGCAGGCACACGGACACACTTACATGCAGTCACACACACACACACCTTCTTCTAGAAATACCCTAAAATTTTATTTCCGGTGAAATCTCGGTATCGAATTTATTCGAAGGTATTACATTCCACCTTCTCTATACACTATGGAGGTAGATAGTACGTGTAGAGTAAGTAAAAACATAATAAAACCAAATCCCATTGCATCTGACTTTTTTGTTTTATCCTGTATCAAATATTATAATATTTATAGTGGTTTAAAGTTTGAAGTAAAATTATATACCATTTTGAAATAGGATGTCATTATTCCTTTCTCCTTCTTTTGGCCATGCAAAAAGAATAGAATTTCAAACCCATCTCATAGCGCGACCTGCTCTTAAAGGATTTGGCTACTATTTTTGCCTAATCCCTTATACCTAAAACGAAATATATAGTAAGACAATGTTTGCAGACGTTTATCTGTGTTAACACAAACAGAAGAATAAAGTCTGCAGTAATACTTTGCACAGGAAGACTGTAATGTGACTAAAGCGTTTTTTTGAACTTTCTCTACCACATATATACAAAGAAAGGGTACTGTATTCCAACAAAAAACTTGATATGGAGATTTTATCGGTAATAAGTGATTTGCGGCCTGTGTAGGGGGGAGGGGCAGCATAACTGAAAAACGAAAATTCGATTAAATAACAAAACCTACTATTTAAAGCTCAGTTCTTCAAAGGATGCAATACGAAAAATACTCCGGAGAACTCCCCTACCAGGGCCTAACCTATACATGGAGCATTTTTAGAAAATGTTGACTTTCTTAAAAATACCTCTTAACGATTTTGGATAAAATGTCATAAAATTAAGATATTTTTATTACAAGAAAAATTTATATTTTGAATTTTCTGGGAATACCTTCTGTTCATTCTGGATTACTTTTGCATAACTGATAAATGTAAGCGATAGCCAAAAACTTAACGCACATAATAGAGACCTCGTTTAAACACATACTTTACATATTATGTGTACACTTTTTTACTTTATCTTCACAAACTATTTACCTAGTGTATAGAGAAGGTATTGCACTCCACCCAAAAATTTGATACCGAGATTTCACCGGAAATATATGTTTAAGGGTCCCAAGTATCCAAAAAAACATGTTCAAAAAAGGTCCGTGTGTCCGTGTGTGTCCGTGTGTCCGTGAGCACAACTCAAAAACGAAAAGTCGGTAAAATACCAAAGTTGGTATTTTAGTTTGGTATCTTCCAAGGATGCAACACGAAGGTTTTCAAGAAAATCCCCCCCCACCCTCAACTACCCTTTACATAGAAAACATTTCGAAATTTTTTATTTTCTTAAACGATTTTGATTAAAATCTCGTATATTTAAGATATTTACTTGACAAATAAAATGCATATCTTGAATTTTCTAGGAATAGCCTCTGCAGACTACTTTATTCTGGATGAATTTTATGGATTTTTGCATAACTGCTAAACCGTAAGAGATGGACAAAACCTTGCCACACCGTAAATGTAGAGCACATTAAAACACATAATTTATATTAAATACATTTTTTCGTGGAGTTAATCGTTTTTAAGATATTCCTTGCTTTTGGTTTCAGCTTTGAAAAGCTTATACTTTTCTCATACAGGAATTTGTCAAATTCCTGTCCATAAAAACAAATGAACTTCAGTCAACCAGCTTTTGACTATGGCTTTAACTTACTATTGCCTTATTTCGCTTCTACTTAAAGCAAGTAATAAGACTATTTCTGCTAATGTTTTCTCAATTAGCATGTAGTGAATAGAAGCATTAGCTTTTTAACAATAATTTGTTGCAGAGGTGTAGAGAAAGTCATGTGAATGGAACACATCAGATTTTTATTTTCTTTGTAAAGTTAACCGTTTCCAGATATCCTTTGTTATTGGTTTCAGTTTTAAACTAAGCTTTTCTCAAACGGGAAGCGGTCTTCCGTTTCATATCTTTTTTGTTTTGCTCCTGGCTTGGAAAGAGAACCGAAGTTCAGCGACAAGTGCGCAGCGAAAAGCTTTTAAAAAGAATTAACTATAGCTTTAGCCAACTGTCCCTTATTTTCCTTCTACTTACAACGATTAACTGTTAACTGGCTTGTAAATTTCCTAATATACCTAGCCATATTTTATGAAATCTGAGCTTTATAGAAAGGTGTCCCAGGATCTGTTTAGTTATGAAGTGTGTCTTCATTGGAAAACATTGATTCTCTCGCAGCGGTGAACATATCTGATTCTCATTAAGTATTATCAAGCCAAAATTTACAAAAGCTGCAACAAAATGTATCCATCTAAATTAACTTCTGCGCCCATTCGGGGGCCTCTAGCACGCTTAATGAATGTGAAAGTCCGGGGCTGGTAAGCAGTAATTTCAATCAGCCCACATAGGATAGATTATATCAGTGAAATAATGGGATGCCTGATATCAAAAACTGATTTTAAATCGGTTATAGAACGGGGCAATTAAGTTAACCGTTAATGAAATAAAAAAGCTTCATATCGCGAAAAGTATAGGCTAAAAGAGATTAGCATGTATGTCATAAATACCGGGCCAATTCTGATTATATCAGGGTTTATGCATAAATAAATGTATTTGTGGGACAAAATTACGTTTTCCTGTATCATACATTATTAACATATTGTTAGGTAATTTTAAGACACTTGAATCAGTTTTAGCAGTGTTGGTGTATTCATAATTTGTGTCATTGTCTATTTACTTTCTCCATTAAGTACCATGTACATACACGGTAGGCACAGAAGGTAGTGAATTCCACCAAAAATTCTATACCAAGATTTCACTGTAAATACGTTTTGGTGACCCTTGAATAAAAAAAAAACATTTTCAGAAAAAGTTCCATATGTGTATGTGTGTTAGTGGACAGCATGACTCATAAATTAAAAGTACATTAAAACCAAACATGGTGTTTAATTTCAGCATCTTTCAAGACTGACACGAAGACATTCCATATTTTTCAATTATTTTGATTTCTTCAAAATGGCTGTAACAGTATGCGTTAAACCCTAATATAAGATATTTACGTGGCAGTTAAAGGAATATCTTGAAATTTCTAAGCTCCCTTTATTCTAGGGACAATTTATGACATATACAATTTTTGTGTCAGCCCCCCTGGGTAGTGTGGTGGTAGCGTGTCTGCTTCACATTCAAAAGGCCGTGAGTTCGAATCTCGCTTAGGGTAAGTTGCTCGGATAAGGTTTTTTTTCGGGGTTTTCCCTTATCTTGAGAAGGCAAATGTCGAGTAGCTTTAAGCTCCATGGACCCCGAGATCATTTGAGCATCGTTTCACCAATTTCGTACATCGTCCGATATGACCAACCAGGTTAAAGGACGTTAAACTACAAAAAAAAAAGTGTAGTTACTTATTTTTGACGTATTTCTTGTTACAGGTTTTAAAATAGTTATACAGGGTGTTAGTACAGTATAGAAATATCGAGTTTTAGCAGCTCGTTACTAGCGTTCTCAAGATTTAATGTCGCAAAAATCTGTAAAATCTCGAACTAATCACTTGACAGTGCGACACTGAGCATTCATTAACTACATTCTTGAGTTATGTAGCCTACTCTAGAGATGATTTTTCAACTGCTCTGGTGGCTTATGCGTAACGCGGGAAACTGCTATCAAAGGTCATGAGTTCGATTCCTGTCATAGAGTAAATGTTTATTATTATTATTATTATTATTATTATTATTATTATTATTATTATTATTGTTATTATTATTCCAGACTAAGTGCCGCGAATTGCGGCGTACTGGCACTTCAGAAACTTATAGCCGTTACTTTGAAATTTCAATAAACAGGCCATAAGTCTCCTATCTCAAATGACTTATTTAAGTAATCTACATATTCTGTATATAGTTCATTAACACCCTGAATGTATATATTCTCAAACAGGAAGTCTTCATTGTTTTTCACTTGTTTTACTACTTGTCATGTAAAATTAAAAGTCAATCCATAGTAATTCCTTTTTGAAGATTTGGTTATAGTTTTAGCCTAGTGTATTCCCTTATTTCTCTCCTACTTACAAGGATTTGATAATAATTCCATTTCTGCTAACGTTTTCGACTACATAGCATCAAATAGAAGAAATATTGTAAAAATGGTTTGTTGGAACAGGTAGTGAAAGCTATCTGAATGGAACACATAAGCTTTTCGTCATTTGGAATTGCTTATAAACGGAGGATATGTTATATTAAAATAAAAGTTATTTTTAACTCTTTAGTGCATTCATAATTGCGGCTAACTTTTTATTTGATTTCACAGCCTAGGCGAAAGAATTAAAAATTAAGTCGTAGAAGAAATATTTGTAGATATTCTAATTATTTTCAGCAGTACAGGAAATAGGCTAAATGCTGATTGAAGAAGAAGCAGCACCTAACGCTAATTTAAGCACTCGAACTTTCATTTAGTTCACATTATTATTTGCCTATTAGTATATCATATTATTATTTAATTAGCTTAACCAAACAACAATTCAAAGTTCTGTAATTCCCACAGTCTCGGACGTGTAACAACGCTTTCCTTCAAAATGACATGACTCGTTTACCCATACTTCCCTCATTTGACATAGACGTAATGTTTGCTAACGGATGAAATATAAGAAACTTGCTCTAAGACGAACTATTTTCAATTTTTGAAGACCTATATGTTGCGAAGTTTTTAGGAATATTGAGAAAGTTCAACCAAAGGCTTCGTAACATTTAATATTTGCATTATGGCTATAAAATAATAATATCCATTGCAACAATATTTAAATGTTTAATAAAAATGTGTCGTATAATAGCTTCAAAATAACAATACATTGAAATCCAATTAATTTTAACCACCATTTTATTCATATAAACTGAAAACTTTATCTCATGTCACACAATGTTTGCATTTCACTTTTATAATGTAATTTATGACATTTCAGCTTTAAAATGATGCATGATATATGATTTTCTCTCAATTTTAAATATGTTTAACACAATAGTAACTGTAATGCTATGTTGACAGGACACCTTTTAAAGGCATCTCAAGATGGGTATTTATTTCTATATGCTATAATACAATAACGACAATGTTAAAATTAGACAAAAAATTTGATGTGTTTCATTCACATGACTTTCTCTACGTCTCTACAAAAGTTATTGTTAGAAAGCTTATGCTTCTATTTACTTTACGCTAATCGAGAACAAATTAGCAGAAGTAGTCTTATTACTTGCGGGCTGCTGTGCGATTGAAGTTCCATTATTTGTATGGACAGGAGATGATATATTCCTGTTTGAGAAAAGCATAAGTTTTTTTAAAACTGAAACCAATAACAAAGAATATCTAAAAAACTATCAACTCCACGAAAAAATGTATATTACATAAATTGTGTACTTTGACAGACTCAACATTTTTTGTGGTAAGTCTTTGTCCGTCCCTTACGGTTTAGCAGTTGTGTAAAATTCCGTAAAATTCATCCAGAATAAAGTAGGCTTCAGAGGCTATTCCCAAAAAATTCAAGATATACATTTTATTTGTCAGGTAAATATCTTTAATATACGATATTTTAATCAAAATCGTTAGCCATTTTTAGAAAATCATAATTTTCAAAAAAGTTCCATGTAAAGGGTAGTTGATTTTCTTGAAAATCTTCGTGTCGCATCCTTGGAAGATACCAAACATAAATACCAAGTTTGGTTTTTAACGGACTTTTCGTTTTTGAGCAATGCTGCCCACAGACACACACACACACGGACATGTTTCTAAAAGTGTTTTTTTTATTCAGGGGGTCCCAATACATGTATTTCCAATGAAAACACGGTATCAAAAATTTTAGTGCATTACAATATCTTTTCTGTACACCATGTACATAGTATGTGTAGAGAAAGTAAAAAGCTACCATGTGGCCTCTATAAAACCTTCAGAATAGTAAACTAGAAGAGGGTAGCATAGAATGGATGCAAGAAGAAATTGGATGATGGTATATACAATAGCCAGAAATAAAAATGAACTGAAAATTGCAGAGTTCTTTTGTCTAAGTTATAAAACAGATTATCTCAACTCTTAGTAGTTTTGTTGCTTTAAAATTTTCAGCAGAAGTTTATTATATTATTTCGCATATTTTAGCATGTGTTTAAGAAATATTAATTGTTCTCCTATTTCCAAACAATGTATTAAATTACAAAAAAATATATATTAATAAAATATATATCTGTTTATAAAACAAAATTCTTCAAAATCCCTTTGTTAAATTTTAGACAAAAGCAAATCTTATAGCTGTGAAAACTTTAAAGTGAAGTTTATTTGAGTGTTTACACGAATGAATGAATATATTTCGGTTCCTATTAGCTACGCTCCTCATTTCCTCATCATTTATGTTGTAAGTTTATCGCTTAGGAATTTCCCTAAACTTTTCTCTTACATTCCCTACATATTTACCCGTTTTGGAAAGGTTATATTATATTTCTAAAAATATTTAAAACCAATATTTGTAATTACAGATTAGCCCAACTTTTGCTTCATCTCTCCTCCATCTATACTTTAGCTTCTGAGCATTATAGAACATTTTTATCTACATTGCCGTGTAGCGGGCACCTTTCTTTATCAACTTCTAAATCACTTAACAATTAATTTATTATTATATTCGGAGTGAAAGTTTTACTGAAACTAACCAATTTAAAATAAAGAAATATAAAATTAAAGTTTTACAATTAACTAAAACTGTTCTTTAAATGAAGAAATAATTGTAGAAGACTTTTCTATTTGATAACAACTAAATTATAGTTCTAAGATCTTATATTCATAAAATTATATTAGATTGTAATGTTTTTGTCCCTGTTAAATCATCCCTTCCCATTTTTTCATAATGTATTTCTCCCTACACCAGTCTTTATTAAAACTCTTTTCTCCAGAGAGCATTTATGCCTTAAGTTCCTATAAAACTCCGTTTCTCTCTATCATCAATTTTTACTTTCTCTACACATACTATGTATATAATGTATAGAGAAGGTAGTACTCTCCACCCAAAAATCCGATACCGAGATTTCCCCGGAAATATATGTTTTAGGATCCCCTGTATCCAAAAAAAGCATTTGTAGAAAAAAACCCGTGTGGTATGTGTGTGTGTGTGTCCGTGTGAGAACACCATTAACCCAAAAATGGTAAAATGGCAAACTTGGCATTTAAGCTTAGTATTTTCCAGGGAAGCGAGACGAATATTTTGAAAAAATACCCCCACCCCAAACTACCCTTTACAAGGAAAAAATTACGAAAATTTTGATTTTCCCAAAATTGGCTAACGAATTTAATTAAAATCTCCTATAGTTAAGATATTTACATGCCTAATAAATTGTATATCTTGAAATTTCTGGAAATAGTTTCTAAAGACTTCTTTATTCTGGATGATTTTTATTGAATTTTGCATAACTGGTAAACCGTAAGAAATAGACAAAAACTTAGCTCACAAAAAAATGTAGATTACAATAAAACACACAATTTTTGTGGAGTTCACCGTATCTGAGATATTCCTTGTTATTTGTTTAATATTTAAAATACTTAACATTTTTCTCACACGGAAAGTTGTAAACTCCTGGCCCTGCATAGAGACTGATTTTAGCCTCAAGGCAACCAGCTTTTAAAGGACTTGACTATCGTTTTAGTCGAGTATTCCCTTAGTTTCCTTCTACTTACAAGGTAGCAAGTAATTCAGACAATTTCTGCTCATGTTTATCCTAATTATCATAAAATACAGAACATATGTTTTTAATAATAGTTTGTTACAGCTATGAGGAGAAATTCCTATAAATGGAACACATTAGAATTTTTGTTTTATCCTATCCAAAGACTTCATTATTACATTTAATGTATCCTAGGAAATAACAAAAATGAATATTTCATTGTAAAATATAGCAATTACTTTATTTCATTGTAAAATATAGCAACTACTTTATTTCATTGTAAATTATTTTAACTCCTTTGGCAGCTCGCCGTTATGTAAATATTGAAAATTCCTTCTCATCTAAGTCCTTCCACTTTCTGGGTAACAAACAATGTACAGCTTTTTACATAAGCTAAAACTTCTTCGGGAATATCCATTTCCATTCATTTATTGATTTATTTGGTGGTTTGAAAAACTCGAATTGAAACTGTTTATTTTGGCGGCGTTACGCAGCAACGAATAAACAATGCACTACCTACCAAACTTGGTATTTAGGTTTAGTATCTTCCAAAAATGAGACGAAAATTTTAAAAAAAAAAATCTCCGCACCAATTTTTCGAAAATGTTGATTTTTTAAAAACAGCTGTAACAATTTTGTTTAAAATCTCGTATATTAAAACAATTTACATTCCAAATAAAGTGTACATTAAGAATTTTCTGGGAAGAGTCTCTGAATACCTCTTTATTCTGGATGAATTTTGCCGAATTTTACTTAACCCTTGTGTATATAACTCTTAAGCTATAATTCTTGAAATGTAACTGTCAATCTATGATTTATATTGAAGGTGGTATACACAAGCTTCTAGCTATACCTCAGTTGTATGTTTATAAATATCATAGTAAAATACAGAATGTAAATATATTCAAATACAAATGTTTAAAATATTTAGGAATATAATCCACCCTGTAATCTATATTGGGGTTATCCAGGTAGCCCAATATCTCAATGTTTACATATGGAAATGTTTTTCTTTCTTTTGTTTATCACATTATATATTAGTAGTAATTTTATTACTTATTAGGCAGTTGAACAATAATACAATAGACATAGCCATAAATATTGCAAAATATTAATTGTTTACAATTGTGACAGAGTTTCAATTATTATATAGCTAGTAAATTTTGCTGCTTGTTACATTGCAAAATATATATTTGGAACTAGTATTAATTATTCGCAAATATGCACACATTGTTGCTGTAATTCTATATTCATCACAAACTGGTTGATTGCATTATTTGCAACTTTGTTTTGTCTTCCTCTTCCTCTTGTTTGGTTGAGATTTGCATACAAAACAGTCACCAACCATTTTCTGCCGTCCAGAAGCATCTCGTTTTGACTGAGCTCCACTCGTTCTGGAACCAAAATTAGGGGTGCTCCTATCATACATTCAATATCCGATTTCACAGAAAAATTTCTCAAAGAATTCGGATTTGAAGATCTAGCGTTAATGGAAGGCATAGCCAACTGTTTTCCCAGATCCAGGAGAAACAGTCTGCGTCTATGAGTCATATTTTTTGTTTGAGGACTGTTTTCTGAGTAAATAACGTATGCCGTTAATCAAGCAATGTCCAGAAAGTGTAAAAAATGTCAGTGGCCATCTTTGTGTTACACTGTAATGAGAACACAACTTTTTCATATTATCAACCCTTTGTGCTGTTATAATACAGTATAACATCTGGCTTTGAAGAAGATCCAGAAGTGGATGCATCATAATGCATTCTGGACAGCATTAAAACTGTTTTCTTCTTCTTTGGGACATATGAACACAGCGAAACGTTATCTGCAGTGATTCCAAATAGAGACGACAGTTCTTGGCGTGAGAAAGAAGGTTGGATTTCTGGGGGTATACAATGCTTGTTTCTCTTCACAGTACCAACTATGGACAAATTCATCAGTAGCCTTGCTAATGGCAGACTCGTGAAAAAATTGTAGGCGACTATATTTCTGTCGGTACGTTTGAAATGGTAACACAAGTCTTTCTCTACTCTCTCTCTCTTTGATTAGTTTCTCTTCCAGAAGCAGATTTCCCTGTAAAAACTTGGCCAGTTATTGGGTAAGAACTTCGTGAATCACAAATCCACCATACCTTCAAGCCATATTTGGCTGACTTTGAGGCATGTATTGAGTAAATTTTGTCTCTCCTTTGTAAGGAAACAGCTGCTCATCAACAGTTAGAGAATCAGATGACACGTAGTTTTTTCGAAGATTTGAATTTTAGCATTTCAAATAGTATGTCAGATATTGCAGCAGCTTTGCTACTTTTCAAACGCTCAGCCCTTGTGTTCACATTGTCAAATATTATAAACCCGCTTATCTGCCAAAATCTGTTGAAGGATAAGCTTGCACGATACAATGGGAATGCATTTATTCCCACATTTCTTTTGTGTGTTCAGTGTTAGGGAAACTTAGTCCTGCTGCAATTAGTATATCAAGATATGCATCAAATTCTTCAGTTGTGAAAGGTTTCCACATGTTCGTTGTTCCTTCTGAATTTATGTTATAATTCGTGTATACCTGATTTGCATTCTTGTTGATTTCATGAAATATTATATCACGCATTTCATCTGTAAATACACTCTTGAAAGTAATTTTATAGAACGCATTTGTGTAGCGCGCATTCCCTCAAGATATTATTGCCTTAGTAACTCTCCTGTCGCAAAAGATTCTTTATGCCATTCAGTTGCATCTTTACCACGTAGAATGTCTGCAGAAGGCACATCACTGTTTTCGTCAGCTCTGTCACTTTAATCACTATTATTATCACTCTTCTCACCTTCTATTTAAATATCATTACAGGCATCAATAGCATCTTCAATATCTGAAGCAGCAATATCTTCCTTACTTGGAATCCATTCGTCTGTAAAATCTTCTGCATAACACCTGATTCTACATCCTCTTCTGAATCAACACTGCACCATAACTTTCTAATATAATCTTCTTTCTCTGCTGAATTCAGATCTGGAGGGTTCTGAAGTATTGTCCATGAGCACACACAGTTGATGTGCACTGTAGCAAAGCTTACACGACAATGAACAGTAACGATGGTGTGCAATTATAGTCAGCAACAATTAGAATGCGTTGTTATAACGTTTATTTATTTATTTTTTTTATACATTGCCGAAACTAAGTGTTGCCAACGATGGGTAACACCGCAATTAATTTATGAGGTTACCTCGGTAACCTGATTATAGAACAAAGTAGAATCTCTTGTATGTGGCCACAAGGGTTAACTGCTGAACCGTAAGAGATGAAGAAACTCTTACCACACAAAACATGTAGAGCAACATACAATTTATGTTACATACAATTTTTTCTTGGAATTTGTCGTTTTAGAGATGTTTCTTGTTAATGGTTTCAGGTTTAAAAAACGCATACTTTTCTCATTCAGGAATTTGTGTGCTCCGGTCCATACAAACAAAAGAACTTCAGTCACATAGCAGCCAGCTTTGGACTATCAGTTTAACCTATGATATACTGTCTTATTTCGCTTCTACTTGCAAGGAAGCAAATAATAAGACTATATCTGCTAATGATTTCTCGATTAGCATGAAGTGGATACAAAATGAGCTTTTTAACAATAATTTATTACAGAGATTTAGAGGAAGGCATGTGAATGGAACACATCAGAATTTTATAGTTATAGGACGTGCATTTCCCTGAAGAAACGTGAGCTGAAGTTGTCCTTCATGACAAAGGAAGCCATTGATCTGGTGAAGGTTTAGAGCTTGGGATAATGTATTGAGCTTTAAAGGAGCTGTTCCTTGTTACATGAAAGTCTCCTTCCCCAACCGTCTCTACCTTCAGTGCATCTCCAGTGCAACAGGATCCAATGTAAACATAGATCCAAGACTCATTTCCATATCAAAACAAGACAGCAAAGATGCTCTTGTAGCAATATATACATCACTGTAGGTCCCTCTTCAGGTGCCACGATCTCAGCATTACATCCGCTTCACCACGTCTTACACCGACCTGTTTCGTTTTGGAAATTGAATTCACACACAAAGGGGATCACTATACTTCCTTTAAATTACGTAAAAGTGGATAAGTGTGTAATGGGTCTAGTAATGTAAACGTCATATTTAAAAATCTAATCTGATCCATTCAAATGACTCTCTTCATCTCTGCAGCAATTATTTTAACAAGCTTATGCTTCTATTTACTTCTGCTCTCGAGAAGCAATTAGCAGAAATGATCTTATTACTTACTTCCTTGTAAGTAGAAGCAAAATAAGGGGCTACCATAAGTTAATAGGTTAAAGTGATAATCAAAAGCTGGTTGCTATGTTACTGAAGCTCCTTTAAATATATAACAAATTCCTGTATGAGAAAAGTATGCTGAAACCAATAACAAGGAATATTTCAAAAACGGTCAACTCCACGAAAAAAAAAATGTGTGTTACAAAAATTTTGCGTTTTATCCTGATCTACATCTTTTGTGTAGTAATATTTTGTCTATCGTTTACCAGCTATGTAAAATTCAATAAAAATCATCCAGAATAAAGAGATCTTTAGAGGCTATTACCAGAAAATTCAAGATATGCATTTTATTTTCACACAAATATCTTAAATGCAAGAGCTTGTAATCAAAGGCGTTAGAGATATGTTTGAAAAAATAAAAATGTTCTAATTTTTTTCCATGTAAAGGATAGTTGGGGGTATTTTCTTGGAAATCTTCTTGTCGCATCCTTCGAAGATACTGAACTTAAATTTCAAGTTTCGTATTTAATGGACTTTTGGTTTTTGAACAATGCTGCCCACAGACATACACACATACACACAATGAGACGCACACACGAAACATCCAGGTTTCCATTATAAGTTCAATGATCCTGGCCGTTATCTTCTAAGATGACCATACCATAATAAATATCTTCTTTCAATTTTATTAATAATATTTAGCTGTGCCACTTGCATCGATTCTCTTGTATTTTCATTTCGGAATTTGAGAAGATTAGACACAAAGCAAATTCTTCTACAATAACCAAATTCCAGAGCAACCAGCTTTTAAAATATTTGGCTACCGCTTTAGCATATAGTATTGCCTTAGTTCCCTTCTACTTACATGGAAGCAAGTATAAGAATTTCTGCTAATTTTATCTCGATTAGCAACAAGTACATGGCAAATAAGCTCTTTAACAATTATTTGAAATAAATTTGGAAAAAGTCGTGTCAATAGGACATGTCAGATTTTTTTTTATTTCGTTTCGAGGATTATAAATGAGGAATTCAGTGCTTATATTGCTATAGATGGTAACGGAAAATGAACATGCCTAATTGAAAATAAAATTTGATGTGTTATACTCACATGACTTTCTCTAGCTGCTCTACAAACAATTTTTTTTACAAAATATCTTCTTTCAACTCCATGCTAATCGAGATAAACATTAGCAAAATGTTCTCTTTACTTAGTTCCTTATACGCAGAAGGGAACTAAAGGAATGCGCTATGCTAAAGTGATAGTCAAATGTTTTAAAAGCTAACGTTAAGCGATTGTCACTGCAAATCGGTTCTTTGTTGACCAAGAGTAGAAAAAAAAAAAAAAAAAAAAAAAGGACACCTCCTGTCTGAGAAGAGTATAAGTACTTTACAACTGAAACTAATAACAAGGAATATCTTCAAAACAATTAACTCCACGAAAAAATCTTATGTGTTCCATTCACATGACTTTCTCTACATCTCTGCAATTAATTCTGTAAAAAGCTTATGCTTCTATTTACTTCATGCCACTGGAAAAACAATCAGCAGAAATAGTCTTACTTTTTGCTTCCTTGTAAGTAGAAGCGAAATAAGGGCTTACTATAGGTTTAAGTGATAGTCAAAAGCTGGTTGCATAAGACTGAAGTTTAAAGGTTTAATTTGAGGGATATAGGAGGTATATTTTCGGTGAAATCTCGGTAACAATATTTGGGGTGTAATGCAATACCTTCTTTGCATATGTATCGTGTACTATCTAGAGAAAGTAAATGAAATTCGCCGTTTTATTTCTGATTGGTTTCCTTTGTTTATATGGACAGGAGTTGACAAATTCCTGTATGAGAAAAGTATAAGTTTTTCAAAGCTCAAACCAAAAACAAGGTATAACTAAAAAATGATCAGCTCCATGAAAAAAAATGTATATAATATAAATTGTGTTTTTTAATGTGCTCTACATTTTTTGATATTTTAAACAAAATTGTTACAGCTATTTTTAAGAAAATCAACATTTTTGAAAAAATGTCCATGTATAGGGTAGCTTGGGGTTGGGGAATTTCTTCAAAATCTTCGTGTTGCATCCTTGAAAGATACTAAACTTAAATACCAAATTTGGTATTCAACAGTCTTTTCGTTTTTCAGCTATGCTGTTCATAGACACACAGACACACACACACATGAACCTTCTACTGAAAATGCTTTTTTTGGATTCTGGGGGATCCAAAACATGTATTTCCGGTGAAATCCCGATTTCGAATTTTTGGGTGAGTGCAATACCTTCTCTATACACTGTGTACATAGTACGTGTAGAGAAAGTAAAAATGTATGTGACAAAAATTGTGTATTTTAACGAGATCTACATTTTTATAGTGGGGTAAGGTTTTGTCTATCTCTTACGGTTTACTAATTATACAAAATTCAGTAAAATTCATTCATAGGTCTTCAGAAGCTATTCCCAGAAAATGCAAGATATACATTTAATTTGTGATAGAAATAGCTTTAATATGTGGTATTTTATTAAAAATCGTTAGAATCTTTTTACAGAAACACACAATTTTTCAATATAAAGGGTAGTTAGGGGTAGTAATTTTCTTGAAAATCTTCGTGTCGCATCCTTGGATATCCAAGGATATCTTCGTATCGCATCCAAGTTTGGTATTTAACCGTCTTTTCGTTTTTGAGCTATGTTGTCCACAGACACACGGACCTTTTTCAAAAATGTATTTTTGGATTCAGGGAGACAAAACATGTATCTCCGGTGAAATCCAATTTTTGGGTGGAATGCAATACCTTCTCTATACACTATGTACATAGTACGTGTAGAGAAAGTAATACAAAATAATTTGTTACAGAGATTTAGAGAAAGTCATTTGAATGAAATACATCCGATTTTCTTTTATTTAGTTTCGAGAATATGTAAAATATGCTGATGTTTATTGTTTGGAACATAATTAGTTAAATGTGTGGCATGCTGTAGAGGAATTCAGAGCGTTTAATATTTGGGCGCAGTGTGAGAGTCGAAGCACAACTTGGGACCACAGGGTCCTGTAAGTTAAGGAGATAATCACGACGAACACTGCTTAGTTGTGCAACTTCTGTGGCCTGTGCAGTGCGCCACTTTGTTGCTACACAGCATCAGATACGAAGAAACCGCAGCAGGAACAACAACGTAAGCCGTATAAAACCCATAAAGGCCTCGAAGGGAAACCAAATGTTCAAAATTTGGTGGAGACGCTCCGACGTGAACTTGAAAACGAACCGCAAGGCTTCAGCATGTAGGAGGATAAGGAAGATGTTTATATGGCAGTAGGAATGTTAATTTCCTTTAAGGAAGCTCAAATGAGACCTATTTTAGTAATTGAGACATCCTTGGTATTTCATGTTCTGTAAAGCATGCAAATAGAAACGTTTGCCTCGTCACAACGATAATCTGCTATCTTCTCAACTCTTATCATAATCTTACCACTCAACTTTTGCATTTAAATAATGAAGTTTAAGTTTCTATCAACCACGTAATGTGGTTAATGTGATAGATACAAATTAAAGAAAAAAATCAGATGTGTTCCATTCACTTGCCTTTCTCTACCTATTCTATATTAAACTATCCTTACAAAAGCTTACTTTGCTATCTATTTCATGTTAATATAGACAAACATTAGCGTGAAATGCTAGTCAGTTGAATAATTATTCCCGTGAACACATTTTGAGATGGTTAGAGAAACAGGCTAGAGACCTAGAGATCGTGGCTCAAATAAGATTTTGGAATTGCATTTTTCAGTCTAACTCTACCTAGACAACTACTGTCCTATATAGCAGTTTATTAACACTAGTTGACCTAATAGTTCATTAAAATATGAAGGGTCACGCCGTGGCCGAGAAGTTAGACCACTCATCTCTTATCAAAACGGCCCGAGTTCGATCCCAGGCCACCCGCATGTGGGATTTCTGATGGACAAAACGGCGCAAGGGCGGGTTTTTTCAAAATTCTCTGGTTTTCTCCTCCAACAGATTTCACCGGAGCTCCATTTTCAATCCACGTACCATCAGTAACATTACCTGCGATATCATAGTGTAAACGCGGGTGTTAAACATTAGCCCGGGGTTAAAAACACATAACCTACGGCATTCTAGATCGCTATTGGGGAATATTATTTCAAAGTAATTTGAGATCACCTTGTGGTTTACCGGGACTCTTGCAAGTTAGTTGAAGAATTTAATGCTGTAGCGGCATATTGCCATGGTAGCTCAGTGGTTAGAGTAATCTGCTAGAGATCCAAACCTGGAAACGGCATTGAACTTTTATGTCTGACTGTACCTATCCAATTAGCAGAAACGGTCTTAATTATTTATTTATAAATAGAATGGAAGTAATGGAATACACTAAGCTAAATTGATAGCCAAATCTTATGAAAGCTGGTCGCTATGTGATTTAAATTTGATTCTCTTTGTATAACCAGTAGTAAAACAAAAGAAACTATTGACAAAATGCCGCTGAGGAATGTTTAAGTGTTTTAAAATTGAAACCAATAACAAAGAATATCTCGAAAATATTTAATTCCACAAAATATATGCACATAAATTGTGTTTTTAATGAGATGAACATTTTATGTTAAATAAGCTGATTTTTATGATGTTATAAAGACATTCAGAGGCTATTACATAAACATTCAAGATATACATTTTATTTATCACATAAATATCTCTAATATACGACATTTTAATGAAAATCGTTACAGACAGGTTGCAGAAAATAACATTTTCGAAATATTTTCCTTGTGAAGAGTAGTTTGGAGTGATGTGGAATTTCTTGAAGATTTTCTTATCACATCCTTGGAAATGTGCAACTTAAATGTCAAGTTTGGTATTTAAATTTTTCGTTTTTGAGTTATCCTGTTCAGAGGCTGATGCACGTACATTCGGTCGGACACTTCGAACCTTTTTCAATTTTTTTCAGGGGACCCAAAACCGTGCGTTTCTAGTGAAACACTTATATCGACTGTTTGGTGGTATGCAATACCTCGCTACCTATGCACCAAGTAGAGAAACCAATAATCTGATGTGTTCCATTTCCTTGACTATCTCTACTATTCTGTAACAAACTATTTTTACAACAGCATATCCTTCTGTACCTATATTTCATGCTATTCAAGAGAAATGTGAACAGAAATTGTCTTTGTTACTTGCTTCCTTGTATGTAAAAGCGGAATAAGGGAAGATACTAGGTTAAACTGTCACTTTACCTATCAGTCAAATCTTTTAAGAGCTGGTCGCTCTGTGAAACAAATGAAATTACGTTCTCTTTATTTGGCCAAGTCTAAAACAACAGGAAAAGGCAAGAGAAATTCCCGTTTGAGAAAAATTTAAGTAGTTTTAAATTGAAACCAACAATTACGAATATCTCGGAAATAGTTAACTGCACAAAAATATATATGATATTAATTGTGTATTTTAACGAGATCTAAATTATTTGTGTAGTAACTTTTTGTGTATGTCTTACAGTTTAAAAGCCTTTTCATCCAGAATGAAGAGGTCTTCATAGGATACTCCCAGGAAATTCAAGATATACATTTTTTGTCATGTAAAATGTATACGGAATTCGGATCAAAATTGTTAGACACTTGGAGTAAATAAAATATTTGGAAAATGTTTCCATATAGATGGTAGTATTGGCAATTTCTTGAAAATCTTTGCCGCATTGTTGGAAGATACTAAACTCAATACGTACTATGTACATAGTGTATAGAGAAGTTATTGTATTCCACCCAAAATTCTATATCGAGTTTTCATCAGAAATACATGTTTTGAAACCCCTGAATCCCAAAAGAAGTATTTTTAGAAAAAGGTCAATGTGCTTATGTGTCTATGCGTGACAGTGGACAGCATAGCTCAAAAAGGAAAAGTCCGTTAAATATCAAACTTGATATTTAGGTTTAGTATTTCCCAAGGATGCAACATGAAGATTTTCAAGAAAATCATCCCACCCCAAACTACACTTTACATAGCAAAAGTTTCGAAACTTTGATTTTCTCAAAAATGGGTCTAACAGCTTTTAATAAAATATAGTGTCTGTATTAAATATATATTTGTACATGACAAAATGTATACCCTGAATTTTATGGGTATAGTCTCTAAAGACCTCTTCATTCTGGATGCTTTTCCTGAATGTTGTATAACTCGTAAACGTAAGAAAAAGACATAAACTTATTACACAAAAACATATCTCCATTAAACACACAATGTATACATTACACGCTATTGTAGTAGAGATATTCTGAGATGTTCCTTGTTACTTGGTTTCAGCTTTAAAATACTTTCTCATTCGCGAATTAAAAAAAAAATTCAATCACACATCAACTAGCTTTAAAAAAAGATTTGACTATATCTTTAGTCTAGTACACTTTCTTATTTCCCTGTTACTTACAAAGAAGCATGTACTTAGAGTATGTATTCTAGTTTTATCTCGATTAGCATGAGGTAGATGGAAGAATCACTTTTTAAATATAATTTATTACAAATATGTAGAGAAAGACATGTGAATGAAACGCATCAGATTTTTTTTAACTATGCTGTACATAACGCATGCATGGACATTTTTCTAAAAATGATTTTCGGATTCTGGGTGCAGAAAACATGTATTCTTGGTGAAATCTCAACATTAATTTTTGGGTGGAGTACGATGCCCTCTCCACCTACTATGCTTGTACATATCGTAGTACTGGTAGGGAAAGTAAAAAAAAATCTGGTTTAAACTTCTGGAAAAACTGACACATTTCTTTGAAATGTAAATGTGTATAATGTTTTCAAATGAGAAGAGTTCCATTCTGCAGCAAATGACCTGCGTTATCGTGTTCTGCGTTGCCAGGTCGCTACCCCCATTCTTTTCATATTTCCCTTTCACTCGTACACTGAGCATGAAAATCTGCCTGTCGACATAATGTTTATTCATGTGTATTATGAAAAATATTTGAGCTAAAAATCTATGGTTTTTGCGGTTCTGCTACAAACAGTACGCCCTATCTTCTTCGTGAATTAGTTTTTGCAAAATTGGAATATTAAATTAAGAAATCTACACTGTCGCCTTCTGTGGTGTGGTTGTTACCATGCTGGAGTAGATAAAGAGTTCACGAACTTGCAGAGTGCTTTCTTTTGTTTAATAATTCAGCTAGCTCGCGGTAAATTGTATACCTATTCGCCATAACAGGTTTGGGCTTCAAAGAAACTTTCTTTAGTTGACAGAACTGCAAGAGGCCCCTTCACGTAAAACCAGAGCCCAAGAAAAGATGTGTGCACAGTATGTAACACAAGAAAATATGTCAAACTGGAAAATAGGTGCTTAAAATAGAGTGAAAATAGACAGTGAGCTAAAATATACGTTTAGGCACAGTCAAATTGATTTATTTACAGAAAATATTAATGAAACAAGTAAACACAACACTTAAGGCGAATCTGATACGACTGATAGTTTAAAATTGCAAACTAATTACGCTAGCTTTCTGAAATTTATACCACACGTGTAAAATAATACACATAAGTTACAGTGCAAATTTGAAGTTATGATCAAAATTATTTATTTTTATGTCACGTCGCTAAAAATTCCCTTACGACAAAAGAATTAAGTTGTTGGTAAAATATTTTAACCCTAGTTCATAATACGTCTCATTTTTTAAACTTTCCTACGCTTCTCTGCGTCTGCTTTGGTTTTCGATACAAAAATGTTAAAGCTACGAGTGTGGTTTATTGTCATAGAAATATAATTTTTGTGTTTAAAAATGAAAACATGCTTACATACCTCTGACAGTAAAACCTAGAGAAATTCGTATTCAGTGTACATGCACAGCAAATTTTATGTGTGTAACAAATGAAGGGACATTTTACAGGAAGAAAACTGCTGAAAAATATCAATATCTAGAAAACAAGGGCAGATTTGAATGCATGGCTCACATTAAAATCCACCAGATTGGTAAGTTGGCCCCTCTGCTATCCCTTTCCTCTCCTCTGCTGCCACCTTTTCTGTTCTTTTCATTTTGTATTGCTGCTTTTCTTTTGCACAACTTCGTGTTTTACTTTGCATGATGTGAATGAGAGCTGGTTGAACTGAAGCTTTTCTTGCCGAGTCCAGTAGCTTCAGCTGTATTTCTTTGCTGTAGCTTCAGGGATTTAAGGTATTTAAAATGGCGCCTGGTGGCCAATTATACCTTTTTTGTATTCAGGAGTGCTAAAATTGTTTTATTGCATTAAAATTTAAACAGTCATATTTTGTGATTTTTCATGAAAAGTCAATCATTTAAGGCAAAGAGTAGGCATTTGTCTAAAATTTTCTCTTTTTGCAACACACAGCTTTTGCAAGGAATGTCTAATCCCGCGGTAAATGCTCTCTGCTGAGAGAAATATATAGACAGCAACATATAATATTAAATGTTACTACCCTTAACACCGCAGAGCCTCCAATAAATTTTACAACGCAGAACTGTTCGCTGAAGGATATACCTCATTTCCCCGTGGGATTCATTTCCCTTAATGTGACCTAGGCTAAGCTACTTTTATGAGGTCGGTTATTGCTGAAGAATTTTTGAAAACGGCAGTTATACGGATAAAGATGAATTTACTTCACTACCTTCAACAGTCAACAAGAAATAATGTTTCAATTAACGTAATGGAATATTTTAAATAGCTTCACATGCCGGTTAGTACACTGGAACTGAATTTTCACGTGCTTATTTGCAGATAGGTACGCTTAAAGGTGCTGGCAAAACTTGAATATCTAGATTAAATAGTTTTTAGATAACCAGTTAATCATTTTTAACTAACGTATAAATTAATATTTCCTATCATGTCTTACGCAATTACATTTAAAGATGATATTTTCTGATTCTTTGGTGATTGAAAACAAATTTAATGTTTTCGTTTATATTAAAACTATTATTTATAGAGAAATAAACTTTTACTATCTCTTTATCGTACATAGTATATAGGCACAGTAGGTATTACATTTCATCCAAAAATTCGATACTAAAGGCTCAACAGGAATATACGTTTTTAGTGCCCCTGATCCAAAATAAAATGTTATGAGAAGGTCTGTTTTTATATGTGTTTGCCGAGAGCATAACTGAAAAACGAAAATTCGGTTAAATGGCGCATTTAGTATTTAGGTTTAGTATCTTCCAGGGATGCGTTAATATGATTTCTAGAAAAACCTCCCACCCCAAATTTCCGCTTATTTTTAATATTTTTTGGACACTTTTATTTAATCAAATGATTTGTTTAAAATATTAATTGAAACATTAATTTAATTAAAATAGTTGAGATATTTTCATGACAAAATGAAATCTATACACTTACTATATTTCTCTGGAATAGTCTCTGAAGCTCTCTTCATTTGAATATAGGAGATCTTCATAAGAGACCGACAAAGTTACTATAAAAAAGTGTACATCTCATTAAAATACATAATTTATGGCACATACCTTTTTATAAAGTTTTTCTAGATATTCCTTGTTATTTGTTTTAGTTTTAAAATTCTTTTACTGTTCTCAAACGAGAAGTGCATTCGTTTCATATCTCTTTTCATCTACTCCTAACATGCAAAAAAAAAAAAAAAAACACATTTTAACTGTTATCATGTGGCAACCAGAGTTTAAAAGATTTAAATATCGCTTTAACACAGTGTATTCCATTATTTCCCTTCCACTTACAAGGAACTATTACCTGTCTGAAGAATGAATGCAGACGGCCACGAATGAAAGCTTGAATAAACACAGACGTGCAAGCCCTGTACACTTGGACAATACTAGAATGCAGCAGTTGAGTCTCGTACAATGGACGGCTTCGAATCAAGTCAAAATGCAAACATCGCCGCGCCAAGTCTTACGCTTCACAAAGTAGAAAATTAATATTCATTAGTGATAAAGGAAAACAGTAATTTAACCTGTTGTGGATCGTTTAGTTTATTCCTGTTTGCGTACGCTGTGCTGATGTTTTGATGGTCAGACTGTACTGCACTATATTCCAGCCTTCTATGATCGCTCTAAACCGTGACATGCTGCACCATCAACCTTCCCCTAAAACTGCATTCTTTTGTCAGACAGGTAGTAAGTAGGTAATCTCATCTCTGCTAATATTTACCTTGATTGAGATAATACAGCAATAATTTTTGGTAACAATACTTTGACAACACGTATAAATGGTCATATGAATGGAACCCAACAGATTTTTTTTTGTATGTTCTCTCATAACATCATAAGACACATTTCAATTCTATTCCCATAAATAAATTGAAAAAATGTTATGTGTTCCATTCACATCTCTACATCTCTGCAACAGATTATTGTTAAAAGCGTATTCTACTACTCATTTCATGTTAATCGAGAAAAATGATCAGAAATGATCTTATTACTTGCTTCCGTGTAAGTAGAAGTAAAATGAAGAAGTGCCATAGGCTAAAGCGATAGTAAAATCTTTTAAAAACTGGTTGCTATGTGATTGAAGTATTTTTGTCTGTATAGCCAGGAGTCGACAAATTCCGTGTGAGAGAAGAATTTTAAAATTGAAATCAATAACAATATAGCAAAAACGGACAACTTCATGAAAAAAATGGTTATGGTATAAATTGTGTGTTTTAAGACAAGCTATATTTTTGTTAGGTAAGTTTTTGTCTACTTCTTACCGTTTATCAGTTTTGCAAAATTCCGCAAAATTCATCAAAATTAAAGATGCCTTCATAGGCTATTCCCAGAAAACTCAAAAATACATTATATTTGTTATGTAAATATTTTTAATATGTGATACTTTAATCAAAATCTTTAGAGCCATTTTGAGAAAAAAAAGTCGAATATATATCCATGTAAACGATAGTTGGGGGTGGAGGATTTTGTTTGAATATCTTCATATCCTTAGAAGATACTGTAGTTAAATGCCAAGTTGATATATAAGAGACTGTTTTTACTCACAGATGCGCTAGTGCACATACACCGACGGACATTTTTGTAAAAATGTCATTTTTGGAATCAGGGTGTCTGAAAACATATTTCCGGTGAAATCTCCGTATCGAATATGCAATATAATACCTTCTCCTTTTTTTTTTTTGATAGCATTTGACGCCCTCTTTAACTTCAAATGGCACTGCAGGCGATGAACTGATGAAACATGGACTGAAGATGGAGCACCAGTGGAATTAATGGTGGGGGAAACCGGAGAACCTGGAGAAAACTCGCCCCTGCGCCACTTTGCCCACCAAAAATCTCACATGTGGTCACTTGAGATCTAACCCGGGACGCCTAGGTGACAGTCGAGTGGTCTAACCACTCGGCCACGTCACGGCCACAATATCTTCTCTATACACTATGTACGTAGCACGTCTAGAGAAAGGAATAAGTCTGCTTTGAAATTACACATGCGAGAAAAACGAGGAGCAGAGATAGTTGAATCTCTCCAATTAATGCAATAACACCAAAGGAATCTCAGGCGTTACTAACAAGCTATACAATAACGTGTTCATTTGTTAACGTAAAGTTAGGTTTCCTATAATAACATGATCCTCGAACAGTTTGGTGGCTTACATTCTGCAATGTGGTATACCGTGTGTACTCTTGTGCGGTGCTGAACTAACATTTGTGCCATAAATTAGGTAATTTCGCTTTATAGGTGCCAAGAGAGTGCGGGAGATAAGGCCCTTTCTCATTGTTTCCGATGGAAGGCTTAATGATTCACCGGACGAGTGACAACAGCTTCCTGTGGGAGTCGCCAGGTAGCGCGCGCCTGTGCTTTTCGCTGTTTCAGGTGCTCTCATATAGGTACTCAGGGTTTCAGTTTACGACGATACTGATGAGATAAGTCTTTCAATTTCCTGCAGCATCAGAAACCACCTCTCGGTTGGTGGAAACGAGTTCTGGAATAGCTGATCTGAGTAGTATCTTACAACCTTTGGCTTATTTAGAAGTCGCTACTGTTGCTAGGTTGGAAACCAAACAGTACAAACTCTTGATATTTTACATTCACACAACATTCCCTACTTATTCTACAACAAACTAGATTTTTAAACACATATTCTTCTATCTACAAACGCTTACCAAGATAAACATTAGCAGAAATGGTCATATAACGTATTATTTCCTTGTAAAACAGGAATAAGGATATACGGGAAGCCAAAGCTATAGTCATATCTTTTAAGGGCCGATCGTATGTGATTTTTTGATATTTCGTTCTCTTTACTTAACCACGATGTAACGACTTCCCAATATATATGAAAATGTATACTTATAACAATCAATATCTTGGAAATGGTGAGCCCCAAGAACAACATATTTGTTATAATTTCTGTTTTGCAACATCATTTTTGTTGAGTAAAATTTTGTCTATCTCTTAAGGTTTTCCAGTTATGCAAAAGTCACTCTTGATGAAGAGGACATTTTAGATTTTACAGGTAATGCAACTTATGTTTTAATTTTCCATGTAAATATCTTTAATACACGACATTTTAATCTAAATTCGTTGGAACCGTATTTTATAAAATAAAAATTTCCGAAAAATTTATCGTGGAAAGAGTAGTTTGAAAGGAATTTTCTTGAATATCTTCGTGTTACATCCTTGAAAGATGCTTAGCTTAAGCGTGAAGTTTGACATTTAATGGGTTTTTCGTTTTTGAGCTATGCAGCCCACACACACACACATTCTGACAGTCATAGGGACACATACATGGCCATTTTTATAAAAATGCTTTTTTGGGTTTTTGTATAGCTCGAATTTTCTAGGAATAGTCTCTGAAGTCGTCTTTATTCTAGGTGAATATTGCATAACTGGTAAACCGTAAAAGATAGAGAAGCTCTTAAAATGTAGAGCTTGTTAAAGCACACCGTTTATGTAGTATACATTTCTTTTTCGTGGAGTTGACCGTTTATGAGATATTCCTTGTTATTGGTTTCACTTTTAAAATACGTTTTTCTCATATGGGAATTTGTCAACTCCTGGCCATACAAGCAAAGGAACTCAATCACAAAGCAACTAACACTTAAAAGATTTGAATATGGCTTTAGCCAATTGTACTTCCCCTTCTACTTACAAGGAAGTAAGTAATAAAACCACTTCTGCTAATTTTTTGCTCGATTAGCACGAAGTAATTAGAAGAAAAAATCTTTATAGCAATAACTTATAGCTGAAATATAAAGAAACTCATGTAAATGGAACACTACGGTTTTCTTTTAATTATTCTGTTCACACGTATACAGTAATAACAAGCGCGAACACATACACTCGAGCCTTTTACTAAAATGACCATTTTGTGGATTCAGGGATCCTAAAATGTATTTCCAATAAAATTTCAGTATAGAATTTTTAGATGAAATGCAACATCTACCCTATTGATGTAATAGGTCAAAGTAGAGAAGGTAAAAAGGAAAGGAAATAAAGAATTGCGTTGCAATAAATGTACAAGGTTCCCAAAATCTTAGGAAGCATTCCATTTTACAATTATAGCTTCGCACATAATGGTACCATACAAGAACAAAATAACTGATAGAGCCTTATGTTTTTCTCTTCATATGTATGAATATGTATAACAACTATTCTTAAAAGATTTATTTTTGTTTCTACTTCATTTAAACCAGGATAAATCTTTGCAGAAGTAGCAACAGCACGCATTTTGTTATAAGTACAAATGAAATAATGGTAGTCAACTAATGTTTAACGAATGGATTATTTATACCGGATATTGTTCTTTTTTTTATATTTTTTATTTTGTAAGCCTAACGTTCTTTAACTGGGTTGGCCATATCGGAAGATGAATGAATTTGATGAAATGATATTCAACTGATCTCTCGGTCCATGTACGAGGGCCGTTTTTTCAATCTCCAATAGGCTATAAATAAAAGACAAATTCATAGAAAACAATTATTTTATTACTAAAAGTTTTGTACACCTATGGTTACTTTTCAACATAATCACCGAAAATATTGAGACATTTATCGTACGTGTGCACAAGCTTTGCGATACCCGCTTCAAAAAACAAAATAAAAAACGGCCCTATATCTGAGTAACTCACACTAAGCGAGATTCGAGCACGCGACCTCTTGAATATGAGGCAGACACTCTGCCCCCACACTACCGAGATGGGCTATACCTACTGACTTCATGCAATCGTGAGAAAAATGAACAGCTGAAGAACTTAGAAAAATCTGGAAAGGTCCCAAAATATTGAAGAATTCCAATCATTATTAATGGATATCATGGAAATGGCTTCTGATATAAAAATATTATTTATAAGAAAATATGTTCTGCAAGATGAGTCACGTGTTCCTTTTAATATTTATGTTACAATGTACTGTTGCAGACAGAACACATGAAAGAGCTGAAAAAGGACCATTATAGAAGTTACAAAGCAATTAAGATGGAAACTATTATAATTGGGCTGCTAAAATGTTTGCTTTATTTGTTACGCATTGTAAGAGAGAAAGAATTTCATTCCGCCCAAGTATAGAAAAAATAGAAATGAAGATAAATGTGGATCCTTTATTAATTTTTTTTTTCCCAATTAATAATTTGAATTCTTCATGTTCAATGAAAAAGCTGTATCACAAATAAGAATTTTGCGACTCAAAAGAAAAAAAAAAAGATGAAAAAGGAAATAAATTTAGAAAACACTCACACTCTCTCTCTCTCTCTCTCTCTCTCTCTTTCTTTCTCTTCTCTTCTCTACTCTCTTTCACACACACATGCACACGGACAAATTAAAAATTACTTTTTTGGATTCAGAACACCCTAAAACATGTATTTGTGGTGAAATCACTGTATTGCATTTTGGGGGAATACAATACCTTCTCTATCTACTGCGTGTATTGTATATATGTGCTAGATAATGTAAAAAACAAAAACCTGTTTGCAAACGTTTATCTAACTGGTCATGAAGTACATATAAAAACGATCTTTGTGAAAACAGTTTGTTTAAGAACGGCGAGAAGATCTGTGAACAAGCCTTTTCTTAAATTGCATATTCTGTATTGGCATTTTTGTTGTTATTTATGGCAGTTTTTGAAAAAATTAAAAAGTTTTAAACATTTTCCATTTGTACTTGCTTTGGGACGGGAGGATGTCTTGGAAAATGCTGTGTCACATTTTTGGAAAATTATTTTGGTATTTAAAGGGCTTCTAAAATATGTTTCTATATTTTGAGCCTCCTGTATTCCTCTTATCGCACTAAACCTGCAAGAAAATACGTAATAAAATAACATCTACAAATATTTATCCCGACTAACATAGAGGAAGAATAAGCTTTCGTAAGAATGGTTTCTTGAGGAATGTAAGCAGAAAGCCATGTGGAATATCACAAAGATTTTTATCGTCCTGAATTTAACGCTTAGAAATTCCTATGCCTAATAATAACATCGTCAAAGTAAGACAGTAGACTAGCAATCGAAAGCTTTAGGACATTTACTGACGTACGAGTTTAGATATTAAATGTTCCAGGCTATTTATGATGGAAACAAAATTGCAAAAAGGTAATTAGAAAAGCAAATCTAGCCTTAAACGCACTATTAGCATTTTGTTATTGAATGTACGCTTGCTCTGTGGTTTTATAGCCCTTTTTTCGGGCTATGTGGTTCAGTATGCAACAACTTCATTAATTAGCGTAATGAAGTTTAAATCTATTTTCATGAATCGCAAATAATTAGATTGTGGCTGCATTTCATTTATTCCATTTTTATTCGTTTCGCGCACTACTTACAATGCATACCCTATGTACTATAGATGATTTCATTTTCCCTACCGATTTTCCAGTTAGACAAAGAATGTATTTCAAGTAAAAAGTTTCACATATAAAATAAAAATCTGGTGAATCCAAAAAAGTTTGTATTTATAAAAGAAGTTTTTACATTCACATGACTTTCTCCACTTGTTTCTCAGCAAACCATACTCACAGAAGTTTATATTATTCCATCAACTTCAAGTTATTTTAGATAAACTTGTGTAAGCATGCTTTTACATGTTTTATTTTAGAATATATGTATATGTTTTACGTTTCCTTTTCATTGTAACAACGAAATACAATAGGCTTAGGCGATAGTCAAATTTTTAAGACCTTTGTGATGGCTTTGAAATTTCGTTCTCTTTGCACTACCATAAAAGGGGGGAAAAAACAAATAAGGTCTTCCCATTTGAGAAAAGTATAGGTATTGCAAATGAATGCCAATACCAAGGAATGTCTCAAAATTAGTCAACTCTATAAAAACATATTTGAAGAATTGTGTGCTTAATCGAGATCTATATTTTCTGTGTAGTACGAGTTTATTAATTTTCTGGCGGTCTATCAGCTGTGCAAAAGAAATTCAGCGACTTAAAAGGCCATTCCGGGAAAATTCGACATGTTTTATCTGTCATTAAAATCTCTTAACCATACGGTATTTTTAATACAAATTGTTAATCAGTTTATGGAAAATCAAAATTTCGAAAAATACAATCTTAAAATTCGCAGTACAATAGGTATTATTTTTATAATACATGGTAAACAAATAATATATTAAATTAAAAAAAATTTTCAATTTAATAATTTTCCCCCCAAAATCACAAACATTATTAATCCTAGCATTCCATGTATTGTTATTCACCTTTCTTCTCTTAGTAAGGGTAGATTGGAGTGCGGTGATTTCTTGAAAATCTTTGTGTTATACCCTGGAAAGATGCTGAACTTTAAAAATAAGTTTTCAATGAACAGACGTTTTATGCTATTTTTACATTGGCATATACACACATGAACATGTTTATAAAAATCTACTTTATTACCTTCATTCGTATGACTTTCTCTACTCTCTCGTGAATACACTAACTATTCTTAACAAAGTTTATATTACTTCAGTTTAATCGAGATAAACATATGAAAAATAGATACATGTATATTTCGTATTACATTCAAAGGCAATATTGATAGTCAAATGTTTAATAATCTATTGCTTAAACAGAAATATTGATAAAAATCTCTTTTCATCCTTATTTTACATTTAAAGGTACTTTTAGGATATATTATTCTATTTATCATAGTATTTTTAGTATCGTTAAAACTTATATTTTAGGAGATATAGATAATTTTATACCTACTTATACTGGCATTAAATTCCATACTCTTCCCATGCAGTGGCGTGAAACAACTGAACGTCGAAAGAACTCAAAATATATATTTCCAAGCAATGTAGACATAAACTTTTGGATAGTTTAGTGGTAACGTATGAAGCTCTCATTCGGGAGGTCTTGAATTTGATTCCCGACGACTGCTGTCTCTGACCATGACTTTTTCCGTAGTTTTCCCCGGTCACCAATGCTGAGGTGGTGTGTTTCACCAGATTCTCCTTTCCTTCATTTTCTCTCACTTCTTTCCCTTTCATATTTTAGGTTGATTAAAGAGCTGTATTTTGTTTTGAGGCGGAAAGTTGGCACAGAGGCTTTGGATTTAATGTTTATTCAGGCCCTGGCATACGAAAGTCTGTAGAGCCTCCAATGCTGTGTGTGTTCCACGGTGCCGCTAGAGGGGCGTCTGGAGTGACCCTTTGCGGCCGGGTGATCAAGCCTGTAACTATTGGGCAACTTTGCGCGTCTCTTTCGTTTGTGCTGGTTTGCAGTTGATTAATCTCTTGTAGTTACTTCACCTCATTCGTTTCTCCTAAGCACAAATGAAACGCTGGGGGTCGGGGTATCAGGTGAACTCCTCGTTAACTAGTCATTTATAGTTACATTCTATTCATAGAATGGAGAGTAAAAATCATATTAAATGACGATGTTGGGCAATAAGTCATGAAAACTGTTTTATTTTGTGACAAATCTTTTTAAAATACAAAGTGGTATGCATCGCAGGGAACATAAGCAGTCCTAATATGTGTTAACAACATCAAATTATGCTGAAGGAGAGCAGTGAGCAATGTAAAATCATGCCAGATAGATGCAACACGTGGACAGCGCTCGTATGTCAAATCAGCCATTCTCCATGAAAGAACTGTCCGAGATTATCAAAGAGAAATTGTGGAAGTTGTTGGAAATAATTTCCTGCCATACCGGACAGTCGCGAGGAGGGTAAATAAAATAGTGTGTATCGGACAACTGCTGCATTGCTGGGGATGGAAAGATTTCAGCAGTCGCCATGGTAATTTGTGACGTCAAGACTTCATAAGCAAGGTAAAACAACGTTAGGTGGTAAGCGGATTGTAATTAAGTGAGGATATTGAAAATATCACGTAGCTACAGATGTTCAGATTTCCATATGGGCGGAAAGTAGAAATGTAGATGGTATTTAGTGTCTCTCACCTCGCTGGCAGCATGTTGTTAGTGTTACAGTTACCTCTTTCAGGTACAGTGCCTCTATTTACTACATTGTGGCCAAGCAGAGGTTCATTCTGATTGGCTGCCATAGAATTCCGCCGTAGTCTTCTAAATTGCTTGCCAGCTATGCTAAAACACATGCAATGTGCTATCAATTTTTGTATTCAGGGATCTTAAAAACATGTGTGACATCTCGGTATTGAATTTTTGAGTGGAATGCAATATCTTTTTTACCTACTATGTATATTGTATGTGGTGGATAACCTAAAATTTAGGTTTTTTTTTGTTTTTTTTTTCAAAACTACTATATGTCTTTTACATTTGGCTTTCTTGTAATATTAAAGATACGGAAACGTACACACACTATAATACTTGTTACGAAAATGACTACTTTTACAAGTATTATTGGATACTAGGTTATTAAAGGACTATAGATTAAAGTCCATGCCGTTTGTGTCTAAATTTGATTAGTAGAAAAACATTTAAACATTATACATAAAGAATATGAGTAGTGATTTGTGTTTGACAAAGGCTTTAATACACTTTAAACGACAATTTACGAAATATAGGGAGAAAAATAGCTTTCTGAAACCTTGAAATGCTCTTTATTCTAACACTATGGTAGCGGATTGAGAACTTGGCAAAAATATGGCGGCTGGAATGCCCGCCCTTTCCTTAGCTTGACCACACTACAGTAAATATAGGCACTGTACTTTGAGGGCCTTTAGGACTGGTATGAAAGCTATAAACCAATAATGTCATGTCGATTACTTCAATGATTGATATATGAGGCACACTTTTGAAGTGTTGTTTATTGTCTATACTATTACTACCCTATCTTATCATGTGTATATTTTAATTTTTTCGCGCGCACTGGCAATGATGGGCACTATCAAATATTTTCGACAGTACAATGTATTACGATAGTGAAAATGATTATCGAATGATTCAGTTTTTATTCGAATTTAACAACTGTTTATTTTCGCAAAATGTGTGAAGTTATAATATAGATAAGTTACTGAAGTATCCAGTTTTCATTCGGGTTTAAAGATATTAATTACGTGTTCGAGCACATTAGTGCGCATTGTTTTGTAACAATTAATTTACAGTAATTTTCTACCAATTAAAACGATAGTTAATTCTGGCAAGTGAAAGCACCATATTAGTTTCCATTTGTAATCGTCTTAATCTCCCCGTTTTCGTAGAACTGACACCCCCTAGGACTTATAAGCCAATGCCTAGGGGTCAGAAGCCTGTAGGGGAGCAACGGCACGAAACCTCAGAATGGAGAACCTGTTACGAGAGGCATGAACATGAGATGATGTAAGCGAGATTGATGATAGAAAAGGTGATGATGGAGTAGTTGGTGGAATCAGTGGTGGGGGAACCGGAGGACCCCAAGGAAACCCTCACAGACGCCGCTTCATCTACCACAAAACCCACATGATGGCGCTTGGATCGAACCCGAGCCGCCTAGATGGGAGGCGAGCGATCTAAACACTGAACCACGGCGCCGCAATCACAGTAGTCCAATACCTATATAACTCTGAATATTTTAAATGAAACAACATAAAGTATGTATAGATATTTTCATTTTAAGGCTATCTACGTGACTCAGAATTATATAAGGTTACGGTTCAGCAATTTGAGGTTATGTTATATCTATTGTATGATATTTATTCCTTCATATCTATTTGATTTCAGGTTAAAATGATTATGCCAACGATTATTTTCTCCTCACAATAAGGAGACACCTTGATTTAGTAATTGACTTTTATTCTGCATTTGCGGACTCGGTCCTAAATTTGGCTAAATTATATATTGTGTTGAATTGAATGTAAGATATAGCTAACATTCTAAGCTCCATGTGGGCATGTACTTCTCTATTTTAATATACAAATAGATGGGGAGATACAATAGTTTCAGTTTGTAAACTAGCTAGCAAACATAAAGCAGCAGCATAACTACAACTTTTTACTTACGTTAGATATACAAAAAAGAGGATGCGTTGTTTGGCTTTTATTTACAATTACAACAAATACCACCTCTCACTAATGGGCTTAGCATCCAAAAAAGAGAAAACCAACCACTGGGAGAATGGTGCAGCCACCACAAAATGGCGACTTCTCCAGCAGTGTTACCAGTATTAGTGCACGAGTTTAGAACAAAATGTATGCTCTAGTGCCTAGTTGACTAACTATACATTTATATTTCTTGCTTGGTAGTTGGTGTATAGCATTTTTAGTGTAAAATTTATGGCTGATTGCCAAACATGTTAAATAAATAAAATAAAATTGTAGATTTTCTTAACTCTGTGGAATAAGACTCACATAAAACCGCTTTGGTTTATTGAAGAAAGCGACTTACAAATAATTGGGGATAATCGACTTCTAAGTAACCTATATTATAGTAACATTTTGAAATCAATTAAAAATCGAATACTTGGGTAAAACCCGCATTACCAATAGTCAGGCGATTATCGAATAATTCGATAGTTTTCATTCGATAGTGCCCATTACTATATAAACTATATGATGTGTTCCTTTCTCTACATTTTTAATAAATTATCCTTAAAAGGCTTATTTGTCTATCTGCTTTATGCTAATCGAAATAAGCACTAGCAGAATAGTTTTATTACTTGCTTCCTTATACGAGGGGTATTCAATAAGAGAGTCGCCTTCCATGGTGTAATGGTTGCCATGCTGAATTCAGGTCGCGGGTTCAAACCCGGCGGAGGACGATGGATTTTTTCGGGTGTAAAAATCCTTAGCATGGCTTCCTTCGGTAGGGAAGTAAAGCCGTTGATCCCGGGTCGTAGATTTATGACACGTAAAAGAACCTCAAGCCTTATAGAGAGGCCTCTGAGCAAAAGAAAGCGGTATTTCACGCCCAATTTAGAATGGGACGCTGAGAACCACAGCAGTTAAACAGCGTCCATAAATAACACACCATTTATTTATTTTATTCAGATAAAATACCAGAAACTACACTCGTAGCTTACTAGATGAGAGTTTAAGTTTCCGCTGTATACATGACGTGGTTTCATTGCCATAGTCAATTAAATCAACAATCTTGAGCTTCTTTAGAAAGATGGGTGAAAAAAAAAAGAGTTTCGTGCGGTGACTGAACACTTCTATTTAAAAGCATTACACTGAAACACATGGCACATCTGCTCCTGCGTTTGCAACAATTTACAATTGGCTAAATGAATCTAAACCTGGACGTACATCCACAAATGATAAACATCGTTCCGGATAACCATTAGAAGCGACTTCCTCCGAAATGATTGACAAAATCCAGGATATGGTTTTGAGTGATCGACGAATTAAAGTACGTGAAATATTAGAGGCCACAGACATATCACAAGGTACAGTTCTCAATTTTGCACCAATAATTAGGTCTGACAAACGTCTTGGCAAATGGGTGCCGCGTTTGCTCTGAGAATAAACGCAATGTGTGATCAATTCGGAACCTGGTTTGGTACTTTACCGTCGTAATCCTGACGAGTTTCTGTATCGACACATAACCGTGGACGAACAGTGCCCTCCAGAGACAAAAGTACAATAGGAACAGTGGGTTTTTACAGGCGAACCGGTTGGGAAGAAGGCAGAGGGGGTGAAATCTGCGAACAAGGTGAGGGACTCAATTTTTTGGGATACACGCGGAATCATCTACATCTATTGCTTGCAGGAAGGAAGAACAGTAAATGGAGAGTATTATGCATCATTATTGAACATGTTGAATGGAGAAATCAAGAAAAAAACGCATTCACATGACAAAGGAAAAGATTCTCTTCCATCATGACAATGTAAGGGTGCACACCTGCGCAGTTCTGATGGCGAAAATTGTAGAATTAAGATTCGAATTACTACATTATTCACCGTGTTCACCACATTTGGCCCCCAGTGACTTGCTTTTATTTTCAAACTTGAAGAAGTGGCTCGGCGGAAAACGATTCATGTCTAACAAAGAAGCTATCTACCAAACAGATACCGATCTTAAGGACTTTCCGAAATCCTACTTTTTAGAAGACTTAAAACAGTTGAAGAAACGCTAGAAAAAGTATATCCAGCTAAAACGAGATTATATTGAAAAATTAAAACAAAATCTATCAAAAATAATTTGGTTTTCCATCTTTTTATAGAAATTATTGAACGCCCCTCATAAGCAGAAAGGAAATATGCAAATACACTAGGATAAAACGATAGTCAAATAATTTTAAATCCTTTTTTCTATGTTATTGAAATTCGTTTCTATGCATAGCCAGGAGTTGACAAATTCCTTATGAGAAAAGTTTTAAGTGTTTTAAAACGGAAATCAATTACAATGAATATCTTGGAAGTGGTTAATTCCTCGAAAAAATGAATATGACTAAATTATGTGTTTTAACGTGATCTCCATTTTTTTTAGCAAATTGTTGTCTCTTAGGGTCACCAATTATGTAAAAGTCATCCACAATGAAGAGGTCTTCAGAAGCTGTTACCTAAAATTCAAGATATACATTTTAATTGTCATTATAAGGTATTTTAATTAAAACTGTTAGTTATTTTTGAGAAAATCAAAACTTTCTAAATTTTTTAAATGTAAAGGGTAGTTTGAGGGGGAATTTTCCTCAAAATCTTCATGTTCCATCCTTGAAATATTATAACTTTTTAACGAAAAGTTGGTAAAATACCACATTTTGTATTTTACCAATGTTTCGTTTTTGAATTACTGTGTTCACAGACACATGGACCTTTTCCTGAAGATGCTTTTTCTTTATTTAGGAGAGCCAGGAGCGTGCATTTCTAGGTGCTAAGTAGAGAAAGTAAAATGGAAAATATATTTCCATAATATGCCTCAAATCTCATACATACCTAGAGGAACACAAAAAAGAATATGGAATAATATTAATTGCTGTGCCGGCATGCTGTCGTGGTAACTCAGTGAGAGACCGGGAGAATCGTGGTTCAAATCCCGGCTAGTAACTATTTAATTCCTGTCCTACACAATACCAATTGACCATAATAGATGGCTAAATTATGCAGGCCGGAATTTAAAGTACTTTCGACATTGTAAGTCACCATCGAAGTATATCATCTCAAAAGAATTTGAGATCACCTTGTGGTATACCGAAAAACATGCGAATCAGTTCAGAAATGTAATGGCGTGCCAGTATGCTGTCAAAGTAGCTCAGTGGTAGAGCAACCGGCTAGAGACCGGGAGATTTGTAGTTCAAAACCCGGCTATGTTAATGGTAGTATGTCTGTAGATGGAGCATGGAGTTGTGAAAGAAGAACAAGAGGAAAAGTTAATGCTAGACCTTAAAAGTCTCTAGACAGATCTAGATGATGTGCATACAGTCGTTTTGTTTGTTCTCACTCATGTCTTCAGGAGATTTCAGTGTAATGTACTCGCCTCATTATGCTGAAGCCTCGTTACTGGATTATTAGCCACTAAACGCTGAGAATTCCGGTTTGTGCTCTACGCGGTTGTTTTGTCATTGACTTCGTAGCCTCAGCTGCTGGCGAGGTGCATTTGCCCAAATGGGTGAAAACAAAGACTATTAACATTTCCAATAGCCAATGATTTTTACGCAAGAGAGAACACAAATAGACCATTTAATGGTAAGTTCACTGACGAGGAAAACTTTCTCTGCAAATTAGGGAGGCAAAATCAATTCCGCCAGAAATCTACCAGGTACTTTCACTTTGTGTCTCCGGGCGAGGGGGTGGATATTGGTAGGTGGGGGAGACAAGTGTGGCTGCCGAGACTACGCTGCAAAAGAGTTCCCCCTGGATAGAGAGAGGGAAGGGAAAAATAATGGAAAAGTACCATATCGGCCGGGGCAAAGTCCGCAACTCCATCCCAAGCCACATCATTCCGTTTAATGTAGTGAACAGGACGGCAATTTGCGCTGACTCAGAAGCATTGCTGTTCATACGCGTTTCGGTAACAACTATTTTTTAGCCAAGCTAGTAGGCCAAAATTACGATACATCCATGTGCGCAGTCTCATACCATCATAGTAAATCACAAAGGTGGCTTCATTGGCGACCACCAGTGACGTGTGGTGAGAATCTACTGTATGGAATCAACAATTAAAAGAAAAATCTGATATGTTCCATTCACATGACTTTCTCTAGCTTTTCCACAAATAAACTTTCCTTACAAAAATTATTATTTTATCTACGTCATGCAAATCAAATTAAAAATTAGCAGAAATGATGTTATTACGGAATACACTACGCTTAACCGATATATTTTAAACGATATTGCTATGTGAATCAATTGAAAATCGGTTCCCTTTTGTACTTTCGGGAGTAAAACGAGATGAAACGCAATTGATTGCCCGCTGGAGAAAAATTTAAGTATTTAAAATTGATACCAATAATAAAACTTAAGATATATATTTTTACTTCCTCTATACGTACTATGTACATAGTGTATAGAGAAGGTATTGCATTGTACCCAAAAATTTGATACCGAGAGTTCACCGGAAACACATGTTTTGAGACCACCTGAATCCCAAAAGCATTTTTAGGAAAATGTCCATATGTATGTCTGTCTGTGTGTATGTGTGTGTGTCTCTGGGCAGCATAGCTCAAAAACGAAGAGATCGTTAAATACCAAACTTTGTATTTAAGTTCAGTATCTTCCAAGGATGCGACACCAAGGTTTTCAATAAAATCCCCCCACCCCAATCTACCCTTCACATGGAAAATGTTTTACTTTCTAAAAATGGCTCAAACGATTTTGAATAAAATATCGTATATTAAAGATATATACCCGATAAATAAATATGTATATCTTGAATTTTCTGGGAATAGCCTCTGAAGACTGCTTTATTGTGATGAATTTTAAGGAATTTTGTGTAACTGACAAACCGTAAGAGATAGAAAAAAACTTACCACACAAAAAATGTAGAGCACATTAAAACACACAATTTATGGATATACATTTTTTCCTGGAGTTGATCGTTTTTTAGATATCCCTGGTGTTTGGTTTCAGCCTTGAAAAACTTACTTTTCTCATACAGGAGTTTGTCAACTCCTCTCCATACAAGCAAAGGAACTTCAGTCACATAGCAACCAGCTTTTGACTATTACTCCCTTTTTTCGCTTCTACTTACAAGGGGGCAAGCAATAAGTCTATCTCTGCTAATTTTTTCGCATGAAGTAAATAGAATAAATACTTATTAACAATAATTTGTTGCAGAGATGTAGATAAAATCATGTGAATGGAACACATCAAACTTTTTTTAATTTGTCTTGTCAATATATTTAATATATGGTATTTTAATCAAAATCGTGAGTTAAATTATTGAGAAATCAACTTTTTCGCAAATTTTCCTTATAAAGGGTATTTTGGAGTAGGGGGATTTTCCTCAAAATCTTTGTGTGACATCCTTGGAAAATACTAAACTTAATTCCAAGTGTGGTATTTTGCCGCCTCTACGTTTTTGAGTTATAGTGTTCACAGACACACGGACACACACACACACATAGATGGACCTTTTCCATATATTTCCAGTGAAATTTTGCTATCTCATTTTGGATGTAATACAATACCGTATCTACCTATGCACTATGTAGAAAAAGTAAAATCTGGTTAATACCATTCACATGACTTTGTCCAGCTGTTCTACAAACAAACGTTTCTTACAAAAGATTATTCTTTTATCTACGTCATGCTAATCGAGAAAAAGTTAGCAGAAATTACCTAATTACTTACTTCAATTTAAGTAGAGGGAAAATAAAGGATTAATCTAGCTATAATGATAATCAAATCTTTTAAAACCATCCGTATCTGAATCGGTTCTCCTTTGAATTCACGAGAGTAAAACAAGAGAGATGAAGTAAATTTGACTTCCCACTGGAGAAAAGTTTAATTAGTTTAAAATATAAACCAATAACAAAGAATATCTCGGAAACGGTTAACTCAACAAAAACTCTTTGATAAAAATTGTGAATTGTAATGAGATCTACAGTTTTTGAATTAGTTGTGTATGTCTTAGGGTTTACGATTTATGCAAGTCATTAATAATGAAGAGGTCTCCAGAGGTTATTCCCAGAAAATTCAAGATATACTCTTTGTATTTCATGTAAACATCTTTAATGTATGGTATTTCAATAAAATTCAGTGAACCATATATAAGAAAAATCAAAGTTTTCGCAAAATCGTTCATGTAACGGGTTTGGTATTTAACAACTTTTCGTTTTTGAACTATGCTGCACACACAGAATTAATTTTTATTAATTTTTTTTTTATTCAGAGGAACTCAAAACACGGATTTCTTCAAAATTAATATCCTATTGAGAACATCAGCAATATATTAATTAACGTGATCCCAACTTAAAGTAGTGTATAATAACTTGAAATGCATGAAATGGTCTTCAAAACATACACAATCGCCGTCACCCCCAACTACCTTTACACGAAAAAATGTTCGAGCATTTTGATTTTTTCGAAACCGGTTCCAAAATTCTGATTAAAATACCGTATATTAAAGATGTTTACATGACAAATTAACTGTATATGTTCAAATTTTTGAGAATGGCCTCAGAAGACTCTTTATACTGATGAAATTTTCTGAATTTTGCTTAACTAGTAATAAGTAAGAAATACACAAAAACTATAAAATGAAGATCTCCTTAAATGTTTGTCATATACGTTTTTTTGTACGGTTGATCGTTTCCGAACTATTCTTTTTATTAGCTTCAGTTTTAACATACTTAATTTTTTCTCATTAGGGAACTTGTCAACTCCTGGTCACACAAAGAAACGGATTTCAATCACATAGCAACCGGCTTTTAAAACATTTGACTATCGTTTTAGCCTAGTGTATTCTCTTATTTTCCTTCTGCTTACAAGGAAGCAAGTTTTTGCTAATGTTTATCTCGATTAGTATGAAGTAGATAGAAGAATAATAAGCTTTTAATTATAATTTGTTACAGAGATGTACAGAAAGTCATGTTAATGGAACACTTCAGATTTTTGTTTCTTTCTTGGCAAAATCTACAATCCGTTGTCATAAAATTCAGGTCTTCCAAACAAGACTTTGATTACAATAAAGTGACCAGCGGCCCGAAAGATTCCGTACCAAAAATGCGGTTCTGATTACCTCGCAAAAAGGGTACGTTATTTTCCCTCCCAATTTTCTGTTATTCAAGCAAAATGTATTTGATTCCATCCGGTTTTCCATCACACTTTACATAGATTTCGGATAGTCAAGTATATTAACTGAAATAACCAATCAATACCCTTGGTGTGTTTAAAAAAATGTATTAATCAAATTTCGGAAGTACATACATAATAAGACATGGCAATGCAGTATTTAGATGGACTGATCTGTCCATTATCTAATTGTTTAATTTTGTTCTCCAAATAATTGCTTCTTTGGCTGCCTGATTAACGAAATAATTTATTTTAAGTTTGGTATCCGTCTGTTACTCCATGACACGACAGCTCACAAGAAACCTTGGCCTACCGCCCGGCCGCTGCGTCTCCCATCTTGGTCCATGACAGACGTCATGGAAGGGGTGCAGTATTGGAAGCTGAGACGTGGTCAGCGCCTTGAATTCCTCCCGCGCGGTTAATGCGGTCCTCATGACCTGGAACCGCTACTTCTCCATCAAGTAGCTCCTCAATTGGCTGCCCCAGGGACCTCACAAAGCTTAGTGCACCCCGGTCCAGGTCTCCCAGCGGGGGAAAAATCCCCACGCCGGCACTGGGAATGGAACCCAGGTCTCCCACTTGGTAAGCAGCTGCGCTACCAGATATCCGTCTGTACTTTGGATAAAACATCTAAAGGCACAATATATGTTGGGGTGTGATGTGTAAAAGCAATTGTTGAATTTTGGGTGGAAACTTTCACGCGCGTTCGTCATTTGAACTATCGACTTGGGGGAATCGGAATATTTAATTCTAGCAGAACTTTTTCGCGCGGAGGGAAACGGTGTGTTTACAATTACTGCTTCGAAGGAAATCGAGGAAAAAATTGACCGTGGGAGGCAGTCGGTAGTCACCCACGGCCAGAGTAGTGTGTCTGCGATGACTGATCGACTGGAGGCGATATCTATATATCGGGCAAGCAGTGTACATGAGTTGAGAAATTCAACGCTATACCGCATGTTGCCATGGTAGCTCAGAGGCAGAGCAACCGGCTAGTGACAGAGTGATCCGATTGAATTTTTCAGGCTGAATCTACCTATCCAACTCCTGTCCCACACGGTTTCCGTGAGAAAACAATTAAATTATCACAATTGTCCATAATAGTTGGCTATACTATGAAATCTGGATCGAGAAGTACTTACTGACCCTGCAAGTCGCCATTGTGGTTGTCATCTCAAAATAAATTGAGATCACTTTGTGGTTTACCAGGAAACATGCGAGTCAGTTGAGAAATGCAATGCTATGCCAGCATGTTGCCATGGTAGCTCAGTGGCAGAGCAATGGCAGAGATCCGTGGTTCATATCCTGGCTATGGCATTGAAGCAGTGTACATATCTCATCGTTTACCCATACACTGTATTACTACCCATCACTAGCGCAGTGATCATGAACTGTGGGACATAATCACACCCAATCGCTGAACATTAGCGTACTTTGAGGGTCATCACTGTGATTGCAAAAGAGCTGGTTGTATAATCAATGATTTTCAGTTTTAAAATTGCTTCCAGTAGCTGTTATTTAATTAGTAAGTGGATCATTTATCATTTCGTATTACCATAACATGTATAATCACACGCTCCATTATCACATAATCTCTTTATGAAAGTATGTGGAGAAACATTTTTCTCTTATTAAACAAACATGATTATTTTGGCACTGTATGTATGAAAATCCATGTATAATGTGAAATTTTACCAAAATACATGTTTTGAGACCCCAAAATCAAAAGCAAGAATTTTTGTACCAGGCCGTGTGTATTTCTGTCTGTGTGTGCGTGTGCGTGTCTGTGAACATCATAACTCAAAAGCGAAAAGTCGGATAAAATCCAACATTGGTATTTATGTTCGATAGATATCTTCCAAATGTACGACACGAAGATTTTCAGAAAGAATCCCCCACCCGAGACTACCCTTTATATAAAAAGTTTCGGTTTTCTAAAATATGTATAGCAGTTTTAAAATTCCGTATATTAAACTTGTTTGGATGGAAAATTTAAATGTTTATTCTGAATTTCTTGTGAATGCACACCGAAGTCCTTTTCATTCTGGATAACTTTTTGATAACTGGCAAATTGTAAGATATATACAAAAATCACTATACAATGTTCATCTCGTTAAAACAGACAATTATGTGCTACACATCTTTGTAACGCTAACGTTTCAGAGATATTCAATACATAACATTTTCTCAAACGAGAAGCAATCGTTCCTTTTATATATATTCTGTTTTACTCTTGGCCTTGGAGAGAAAGCCAAATATAAATGAAAACCGCATAGAGACAGCTTTTAAAAGATGTTACCCTCTTTTTATTCTAGATATTCCCTTATTTTCTTTATGCTTATAAGAAACTAAGTTATAAGAACGCTTCTGGTAATATTTACTTTGACTAGCATAACAACACATAGATAAAATAAGAGTAGTTTATTTGTAGAACAGATAAAGAAAATCATGCGAATGGAATACACTTCGAAAATAAATATATTCTACACAACAGTTTAGCTAGCTATGGCAAATACTATATTACATATAAATCTTTTACACATAATTAATTAATTTATATATTATATAGTAATTTGAGCTATCATATGGACTCTCGGTTTATCCTTTTTATTCCAAATGTTTAACTTGATTAGTGAATGCATTCAAAAGACGTCATTACTCAGGTTTTTTATAACTTTAAACAGTAATAGATAAAACTTTTTATATACATGTACGTACATTGCACATAGTGGAGAGTGAAGGTGTTTTATTCCACCCAAAATTTCGATACCGAGGTATCCCCGGAAATGCATGTCTTGAGAACCCTGAATCTAAAAGCAATTTTAGTACCATGTTCGTATGTATGTGTGTCTAAGGACAGCATAGCTCATAAACGAAAAGTCGTTGAAATACCAAACTTAGTATTTAAGATCAGTATCAGTTTTACCAGAAAATCACTCAACCCTAAACTAGCCTATACAAGGAGAATGTTTAAAAAGGTTGATTTCTCAAAAATTTTGATTAAAACATGCTATATTAAATATTACACGTAAAATAAAATGTAGATCTTGAATTTTCTGGGAACAGCCTCTGAAAACCTCTTAATTATGAATGAATTTTGCAAAACTTACCAGTAACAGATAGAGAAAAAGTTAATACACAAATCATGTAGATCTCGTTAACTCAAACAGTTTATGTGTATATAATAGATAGGTAGCGTCAGACTGAAAAATTCAATGTCATAGCCGGGATTTAAACCACGAATTTTCCAGTCTCTAGCTGTTTGCTCTTCCACTGAGCTACCATGGCAATATGCCGGCATAGCACTGAATTTCTCAACTGACTTGCATGTTTCCCAGTAAACCACAAGGTGATATCTACTTATTTTGAGATGATAATCCCAATGGCGACTTACAATGTTGGCTATACTATGAATCCTGTGACTTTAAATACTTACAAAATTACTGAAAGTCCCAGGATTCATAGTATAACTAACTATTATAGTCATTTGGTATTGGTTTTAATTGTTTTTTCACACAAGCCGTGTGTAGGACAGGAGTTGGATAGGTAGAGTCAGACTGAAAAATTCAATGCTATAGCCGGGATTTGAACCACGGATCTTCCGGTCTCTAGCCGGTTGCTCTTCCACTGAGCTACCATGGCAACATGCCGGCATAGCACTGAATTTCTCAACTGACCACAAGGTGATCTCATATTATTTTGAGATGACAACCCCAATGCCGACTTACAATGTTGTAAGTACTTTGAGATCACCTTGAGGTTTACTGAGAAACATACGAGTCGGATGAGAAATTCAGCGCTTTTATTGCTTTCTGTAGCACGTATGTACAATATACAGTGGATAGACAACATTCCACCCAAAAGTTCGATACCGAGATTTCAACTAATGCATATCTCTTGAGACACCCTTAATCCAAAGCAACCATTTTTGAAACATATCCGTGTGTTTATCTGTCTGCTTTGGGCAGCATAACTCAAAAACGAAAAGTCAGTTAAATATTAAACTTGGTATTTAAGTTCAGTATTTTACAAGGATATGACTATCTTTTATATGGAACATTTTCCTTTGCAGCTCTCTGGAATCTTTCTGCCTATGGCCTTTGAGGAAACTTTTCTTTTTGCCATGTCACTGCATGGTTAACCACAAGGACATTACTTTTTGCAATAATTGATTGTGTTAATTTAGGGGATTAAACCATCTTTCTAGCAGTAAACATAAAAATTGGCTCTTACAAAACATTCTTGTAAATGGTACTTTTAACATGGAGAGCAAAAGAATAAACAAAAAGTTGAATAATTCATGTGATTCACAGATGACGTAAACATGGTATGCTTTTCAGTCAGCGACCGCGAAACATTTTGAACGATGTACTTCCATACTATTAGTGTAGGCCAATATCCATCAAGTTATAATTTCGCTAAAAGATTACCTCACTCTTTCGGTTTGTGGATTAAGGATCGTGTGGGGAAATAAAACTATTAGCTCCCAAACCTTCCAGTTCAGGTATATGTTTGGTTCACGTCCGGAAGTCAGTTCTTATATTGACCTACCTTGACCTATGTCTCCAACTACATTATAACTGCAAAACGGTGTTCGGAAGATTATTTAATTATTTCAAAAGCCTGTATAATGAGACACAAATACTACGGAAACTAGGCTAGAAATAGGTTGTGCTGGCTCTATTACAAGAAACAAAGCATTATCTTTATACATTTTTTAGTTTTAGTACGTATTTTCCAAGGGTGCGACAAGAAGAAATTCATGAAATTCTCACAACTCAAACTACCCGTTTTTTGGAATAAAATCTTGAACATTTTTATTTTCTCAAAAATGGCTCTAATGATTTTGATTAAAATAGCGAATATTAAAGATACTTACATGAAAATAAAATGTGTATCTTGAATTTTCTTGGAATAACCTCTAAAGACTTCTTCGTTCTGGATGAAATTTGCTAAGTTTTTCATAACTGGTGAGCAGTAGCCAGAAACTTACTACACAAATATATAAACCTGTTAAAACATACAAATTATGTCATACATATTTTTCGTGGAGTGCACCATTTCTGAGATATACCTTTTTATTGATTTCAGTTTTAAAATACTTAAACTTTTCAAGTGCATGAATTCTTGACCAAGCAAAGAAACGGATTTTAACCACATTGCAACCAGCATTTGAGTATCGCTTTAGCCCAGTACATTTACTAATTTCCCTTCTACTTACAAGAAAGCAAGTAATAAAGACAATTTTATGCTATTTTTTATCCGGATTATCATGAAGTGGACAGAAGAATAAGGTTTTTAACAATAATTCATTTCAGAGATGTAGAGAAAGCCATGTGAATGGAACACATCAGATTATTTTAACATGTTATCACAACACAACATTTTATTTTAGTGTTTGTAATACCTCCGTAACATAATATTAGAGAGACTGTAAATAGTTACTTTCCACTAATATAAGGGATCTGTAAATAATAGTTGAAGACAAACAAAATAAAGGTACGTAGCCGACTACCGCGTCCGAGCAATGTTGTTATTATACAGGGTGTTAATAAACTACACCGAAATAATTTGCGAGATTGTACACGTGACTGATTTAAGTCATTTGAGATCGGCGATGCATGGGCCCCGGATAAACATAACGCAACTACATAGCGTTAAACGTGTGGGTATTAATGGCTGATAAGTCGGTGTTAAAGCAAAGCAGGTTGAAAAAATGGCTTAGAATGTTTTTAAAACTGCTGTATAGAAATATCGATTTTTAGCAGCTCGTTACTAGCGTTCTCAAGATTTAATGACGCAAATATCTGTAAAATCTCGAACAAATCACTTGACAGTGCGACACTGAGCATACATTAACTACGTTCTTGAGTTATGTAGCCTAGTCTGGAGGGTTTTTATCAGGTGCTCTACTGGCTTAATACGTGGCGCGGGAAGATGCTATCCCAAATGTCATGAGTTCGATTCCTGTCATAGAGTAAATATTTTTATTATTATTTTTTTCATTCCAGATGAAGTGCCGCGATACGTGGCGTACTGGTACTTCAGAAACTTATAGCCGTTACTTCGAAATTTCAATAAACAGGCCATAAGTCTCCTATCTCAAATTACATATTTAAGTAATCTGCATATTCTGTGAAAATATTTCGGTATAGTTCATTAACACCTGTATATAGCATTCACGTTTCCCACTCTTTCCTTTGAATACTTTCCTCTCATGCATGATATGAGACTTGAGATTACCCTCCCATCTAAGGATAAAGCCACCGGTATATGCGTAGTACTCTCACAAGATACTTCAGTGTGAGATTGAGATTACCCTCCCATCTAAGGATAAAGCCACCGGTATATGCGTAGTAGTCTCACAAGATACTTCAGTGTGAGATTGAGATTACCCTTCCATCTAAGGATAAAGCCACCGGTATATGCATAGTAGTCTCACAAGATACTTCAGTGTGAGATTGAGATTACCCTCCCATCTAAGGATAAAGCCACCGGTATATGCGTAGTACTCTCACAAGATACTTCAGTGTGAGATTGAGATTACCCTCCCATCTAAGGATAAAGCCACCGGTATATGCGTAGTACTCTCACAAGATACTTCAGTGTGAGATTGAGATTACCCTCCCATCTAAGGATAAAGCCACCGGTATATGCGTAGTAGTCTCACAAGATACTTCAGTGTGAGATTGAGATTACCCTCCTCCCTCCCATCTAAGGATAAAGCCACCGGTATATGCGTAGTAGTCTCACAAGATACTTCAGTGTGAGATTGAGATTTTGCTTCGTTTGTTTTTGGAATATGAAAATCTTATTCCCGGATTACACAAAAGCAACACAGACATTTCTGCAAATACCCAGTATGGTAGGTAGTGTGAAATAATTTCAGACTATTCTGTTTGGTTTTACCTATCTAGACATGATCTTCGTATTGAAACACTAATTGGGATAGTCAACCAAGGCTTGCTCATTGAGGACTATTTTCTGGTAAACCAGGTAGAGCAGAGTAGAATAGTGTATGTTTACTTTTAGCAAACAGCTTTAAATATAGCTGCATTTGCTCAACCTTTTAATTCATTTTAACTAAATTATTTATAAACTTTCTATCCAGCCATTTAGTACTGAAAAGGATTATGCATAATTGATACATTATGTATTTAACGCTTTACTTAGCGTTGTGTTCAGCGCTTTTCAACTAATGATGCACTGCAGACAAATTATTGGAGGATATACTACGCTTTTAAAGTGCATCTGTTTTTAGGGTGTATCTACTAGCTTAAAAATTTACTAGAATACTATATTTTGCTTTTAATGTATAAGGTAATTAGTAATGTACATGATTTCACTGCCATACACAATAGTTTTACTATCATAAGTATTGTTGTCTTTGCATATCAATTAGTTTTTGTTGTTGGTTAGCTTTTTTTTCTCTCTTTTATTTAGCGGCGCTTTCACTGCATGGTCATATCGCGAAGGAATTTCTAGGAAGACACCCACGTGTGCGGTGGACAGTTCACCTTCAGGTTTAGGCCCTATATCATACTATCTAACTTTGTCACATGTAGAGGCTTTGGTGCAAGGCAACTTCACCTATGCTCCTATATCAGGTGGTCCAACTGCCCCGTATTTGATGTGTGCAAATATTCATTGGTGCGTTGAAAGAATTACAGAACTCAACGGGGCTATTTCAAGCTAAAACATGCCAGTAGAGGATTGGCGACAGCGACCTTCCCTTATTACGTCTTGCTATCAGCTGAAGCTGTATGCCTATGAAGTGTGGGGCATGGCAGCAGACTCCTGGCTTCTCTGGTTACTGCGGATACAGAATAAAGGATTCCGGTTAATCTATTTTGTAAGTTGACGTTTGTTTGCTGGCACCCCGTTAACAACGGCTTCAAACCAGCCAATAGTACATTAGCTGAACAAAGTAATCCCTGCTCCCAACCTTGGGAGTGGTCAATCAAAATTCTCCAACATAAACAAATTCAATCAATCTAAACACCCACGGAGCAGAGGAAAAGGATGCTGCTCATAAAAAGTGCAACCGTTCAGGAGCCTATCTAGCGCTACCTCCTTAACATCATCACCCGAAACCTCACAATAATCACCAAACCTAATCACCTTCATTCCTGTTGTTAAGCCCTTACAAGGGTAGGTACACAGCAAACTTTACCAGGCTCATCACGAGTCCACAGATCTCAGACACGGAAGGGTAAAACGATTATTGTGAGCGGCAAAACGAAGGAACGTTCTCGCGCAGTTTTTCTGCTGCCGGGTTTTAAGTTGAAATAGATCTGTTGAGTTCTGCAACTCTTATGGCACACCAAGGGATATCGGTCCCTGCACATGCAAAATCCAGGACAGCTGTGTCACGTGATATGCAACGAACATATGGCTACTTTTACGTGTGTGCACAAGCAACTGCATTTCTGCTTTTACGTGAGCTGGTGTTAGGTTGTTCCTCAGTCTACCTGCTTTCATTAACCGTGGAAAGAGGACAGTGTAATCGCTATTTCCATCTATTTTAATGTTGTAAAAATATCCAATCCGGTATTTACCCTGGTGACTGGAAAAAGCAAAAAACATAAAACAAAAAATAAACAAACAAACAAAACTAATTAGATTGATGGCCCCGCGGTTCGCTGCTTGTGCGGTTCATCAATCGCGTATTCTTATACAAATACCTTTGAACATGCAATTTTTTCAAGAAGTTTATGGTGGAGCAGCAATGGGAGAGAAACAAATCTGATGCGTTTCATTCACATGGTTTTCTCTATCCATTCTGTAATGAAGTATTCTCACAAAAACTTATTCTTCTATCTACTTCATGCTACTCAAGATAAACACTAGTAGAAATTGTCTTATAATTAGTTCCTCATAAGCAGAAGTTAAATAAGGGACTACATTAGGCTATAGCTTAGTCAAATCTTCTTAAAGCTGTTGACTAAGCCATTGAAATTAGGTTCTTTTTGTATGGCCAGTAGTAAACAAAATAAAATAGAATGATAAATCCCCATTTAGGAAAAGCTTTTAAGTAGTTTAAAATTGAAACCAATAACAAGGAATATCTAGGAAATGGCTCACTCCACTAAAATGTATATGACACAAATTGTAGGTGTTAATGAAGTCTACATTTTTATCTTTACGAGTAACCAGTTATGCAAAATTCATCCAGAATGAAGTGGTTATTCCCATAAAAATCAATAGATAGGGTCATTTAAATGTGTTTAATACACTATTTCAATAAACATTGCTAATCATTTTGAATAAATTTTAGATTTTATTCCGTGTAAAGGGTAGTTTGAGGTGGAGGTCTTCTTAAAAATCCTCGTGTTGTACTCTTAGACGATGTGCTGAATTTAATTATTAAGTTTTGTATTTAACTTTTCGTTTTAGAGTTATCGTGTTCACACACACATACACACACACGTACACGTTTTTCTTAAAATAATTTGTGATCTCGACAGACCTCAAAACACATATTTCGTGATCATATCTTGGGAACAATATAATTTTGACCTACATTTCTTGCATAGAGTATAGTTTAGTGCTTTCCAACAGGTGTCAGCCATTTTTGTGTAAAATTGACAACCATCACCCTTTAACTGTACGTTAGTTAGGTAGAAGAGGTGCAACCACCAGGGTCTCTAGATCACACATCTCTAGCTTCTTACCTATAGGAGACCTTGAAGAATGAAGTTTATGGGCAAAATCTAACTACGTAAATACACTATAAGAATCCATCGAAGCATCATGCCCAGATATTAATGATTATCTTAGTTTACTTAGCAAGGACACTATAGAGATGCTGAAAATGACTTGACTGCTGTTGAGAAAGCATTACATAAATTTCTGCACAAGAAAGTTTAGTCTATGCCATTTCATTCTCAAGACCTTGATTATAAAATAGTAACTGTATAGTTTTGGATCCCTCTGTGTTCCTCGTCATGCTGTAACAAAATAACCGTTTGTGGAAACTCTTTGTCGTTTAGGTATATATAAGGGCAGTCCCAGAGGTACTCGACCTGTCGTATAGAGAGCGCTTGTTGTTTCAAAATAGCAAATAGCAAAAAGTACAAACCTTAGAAAGCTTAAGTTTGAAGTTTGACGACTTTACATTGTTTAGCATTGTTTGGCATCCATCATTAGTGAATGCGCTCAGCGAATTTGTAAACATGGGATAAAATTTGTCATCGTTATGTGATGCTTTTTATTTCAGGTAACAATAATATTAAAGCGGAGCTAGATTTTACTTTGGGGGAGTCTGCTTCTTCGTTTAAAACAGAGAAGTGTTGGGTGGAACAAGGAACAATCGAAACAGAGGATTGGAAGGAGAGAATCGGCCTCAAAGAAGGCGAAAATCGTTCCGTCTGCAAGCAAGGTCATGGCGTCAGTTTTCTGGGAAGCACCCGGATAATTTTCATTGATTATCTGAAAAAGCGAAAAGTAATCAATGGCGAATATTATGCGAACTTGTTGCAGCATTTGAGTGATGAAATCGTGCAAAAATGGCCGCATTTAGCGAAAAAGAAAGTTTTGTTTCATCAAGACATTGCATCAGTTCACACGTTATCGCCATGGCCAAAATCAATGAGTTAAAGTTCGAATTGCTTCCTCATGCACCGTATTCGACAGAATTAGCCCCCTCTGACTATTTTCTGTTTCCAAAGTTGAAGAAATGGCTTGGTACTGAAGAATTGCCAACAATGAAGAGGTGGAGTCTGCAGTTGATGTTTATTTTGCAGATCTCGATAGTTCTCACTGTAAACAGAGCATCGAAGCTATTTGAACATCGCTGGGAAAAGTATATCGAGCTGAAAGGAGACTATGTAGAGAAATAAAGATATTTTCCCCCCAATTTTTGTCCTTTCTTTTTTATGTTGGGTACTTTTGGGACAGTCTGTGTATTAGGAACGATATATGGACAGAAAATCACCTAAAATCACCTACTTGTCTTCGCAAGGTGACAGATACACCACCATTTCGATTATTAATAGTAAACAGATAAAGTTTTTTCCAGGTATATCACTGCTTTGGAGCAACTTTCAAGCATTAAAATTGTGAAAACCTAAGTTTCACCCTTTACCCTTCTTAAATTTTGAAATAAACTAGTTTAGTCCGTCCAATAATTATTATAAATCATCTGATAGTCAGCAAGTTCAAGGGAACACATTATGCCTATCCCTATTGCAAACTGTGCTATACTATATTGGTCGCATTCTACGACATACCTCGTAGGTAGATAAATATTTACATTCCAACAAAAATTCGATACAGAGATTTTACAGTAAATACATGTTTTGAGGCCCCGTAATCCACAAAAGCATTTTTAGGAAAAATGTCCGTGTCCATCTATGTGTGTGTGTGTCTGTCTATAGGTGTGTGTGTTTTGGACAGAATAACTCAAATAGGAAAAGCCTACTAGACACACACTTCATCATTAAATTCTGAATTTTTGAAGGATGCGATATGGTTTTCATAAAAATGGACCCACTTAAAACGACCCTTGCATAGAATATTTATTTATACTTTGCACAAAAATGACTATTTATATGGATAAAAAATAACACTTACTTAAGATATTTTCATAAAAAATTATATGCACATCTTGAACCTTCAAGAATAGTCTCCGAAATCCTCTTCCTTCTGGACGACCTTTGCATAACTGGTAAACCGCAACAGATAGAAAAAACCTTACAGCACAAAAATATAGAGTCATTACACCACATCACATAATTTATGTCATGTATGTTTTGTAGAGTTAACCATGCTTGAGGTATTCTTAGTTATTGAATATAGTTTTTAAATACATAAACCTTTCTCACTTCGGAAACGTCATTCATTTTTCTGTTATTTAATTCCAGGACGTCCAAAAATAATGAAAGTTCAATATATAGCAACCAGTTCTTCAAAGACATGACTATCACTGTATTCCGTTTTTTCTTTTGTACCTAATAGGAAATATCTAGTAAAACAATGTCTGCAAATTTTATCCCATTAGCATAAGAAAAATAGAAGAAAAATAATCTTCAAGAATATTTTATTGAGCATAGGTATTGAAACTCATGTCAATGTAACATACCACATTTTTGTTATTTTTAATACGGGATGTTATATACTCCAATAAAGTTTACTTTTGAACATAGAATTAATACTATTGCTGAAAATAAACTACACTAAAAGGTGTCGCATCACATTCCTGTGTTCCCATAATGCATTTCAAAGCTGTATTTTCTTTACCTCGTATCGTTTCAAGATGATAAAGAAATAACTCACGTTTTTTCTTACCGTTATGACGTTAATACGGTAAATTAACGATGTGGAAGAAATAAGGAGCATAAATGTACCATGTGGCTCTCGCTACTTTTATAGCATCATCATGACATCAGAGGGCCCATCCAGAATAATAAAAGCAGCGGCACCTCTGTTATATAAAGATAAAAAAAAACTCGGCGTAATTCAACTCTTCACAGAATCGGGAATTTTTAAGCGTTCATGCTTAATGACAGATTAACAAAGATGACTGCCTCTACAGTCGGGTGCTCAGCATTCTGGCTTCTCAATCCAGGTCCCGAGTTCGATTCCCCGCCTATGAGGGAAATTTTTCTTTAACAGGAATCAATCCCTATTTCTCGCAGAGTCTGGAAGTATGAATGTACCAGAGAATTTGTGTGTAAGAGTGTATGTTTTATGGGAAAGAATCGTATGTGTTCCATTCACATAATTTTCTCTAGCTGTTCCTTATACAAACTATTCCTACAATACCGTATTATTTTTTCTACATCACGCTAATGGAGATAAACACCAGCAGAATGAACTTACACGGTCTAGGCTATCAATCCTACCTATTGAGAATGAAAAATAGTCTGCACTAAATTGACCTTTTTGTTTTTCTCGCGCAGTTAAGCCCATGCAAAACATATCACGTAGTAAACTATGTAATTGGTTTGTGAGAAAATGTTAGATGAAGAGGAAAAGCAACCAACACACCAAGCAATATTTATCAAAATATCTGTATCTATACCCAAACCGAATGGCACACTGCCACTTACGTGAGCTACCACTGCTATATGAGGAATAATTGAGGAACTACAGGAAGCTACAGGCCGTAGGAATACAGGATACATAGACATACGTAAATTCCTAACACTTCCTAACTCAAAGTTCAGTACTGAAGCGGCTTATATATCATAGCCTAAGATCATTTTTTATATCTACGACACCATCTTCATTAAACACAGTAAATTTTAACATGCAATAAATACAAAATCTCTTGTAATATCAACAAATTTAAAGGTAACCAATGTAAAATAAGCAATAAATATTTACGACAGACACCTCTTACTCTCCTATGATTTCGGAAAAATGGGGTAAATGTTTAAAAATATTAATTTTCTGTAACATTATTTTTAAACTTGTTTTAAAGTGTTATATGTTATAATGTGACAAAAGTAACATTAGATATATACTACACCAGTAACAGATAGTTAAAAGTTCTTAGATGTGTTTTATATGTGTTTATTTACTATATTGTTAACTATTACACTATAATTCATAATTATAGTTTGACAAATTATTTATTACAAGTGTATTAAACAACACTTTCAAATTTAAAACAAATAGTAAAATTGTTGGTATAACAATATATTGGGAAATTAGCTTTTATAATTCTAATTAATAACTACAACTAAAGTAAGTTAATAATAAATAATTTATAATTTCAAAGATTAGTATAAATACCTATATATAACAGAAAACTAGAATGTAATGGATGACGTAACTGTATTTATTTTAATAAATGAAATATAAATTCTCTACTAATCTAAAAAAACTCCCTGATATATGGTAAAAGGAGAACAAGAAAAAATGATGTGATAAAGTATAAAAAAAAAATTGATGTGTTCCACTCACATGACTTTCTCTACCTCTCTGCAACAAATTATTGTTAAAAAGATTATGCTTCTATTTACTTCAATTCTAATCGAGAAAAAGATTAGCACAAATAGTCTTATTACTTGCTTCCTTGTAAGCAGAAGGGAAATAGGGGAGTATTATAGGCTAAACTAATAATCAAAAGCTGGTTGCTATGTTACTGAAGTTTCTTTATTTGTATGGACAGGAGTTGACAAATTCCTGTATGAGAATATATAGCTGAAAACAAAAACAAGGAATATGTAAAAACGATCAACTCCACGAAAAAAGTGTATAACATAAATTGTGTGTTTTAATGTGATCTACATTTTTTGTGGGTTAAGTTTTTGCCCATCTCTTACGGTTTAGCAGTATGCAAAATTCCGTAAAATTAACACCGAATAAAGTATTCTTCAGAGGCTATTCCCAGAGAATTCAAGATATACATTTCATTTGTCAGGTAAATATCTTTAATATACGATATTTTAAACAAAATCGAAAAATATTCCATGTAAAGGGTAGTTAGGGTTGTGTCGCATCCTTTGGAGATACCAAACTTAAATACCAAGTTTGGTATTCAACGGTCTTTTGGATTTTGAGCTATGCTGTCCACAGACACACACACACACACACACACACACACACACGCACACACTCGCGCGACACACAAGGACCTTTTTCCAAAAATGCTCTTTTTTAGATTCAGGGGACCCAAAACATGTATTTCTGGTAAAATCTCGCTATCGAATTTTTTGATGCAATACAATACCTTCTCTATATACTATGTACATAATACGTGTAGAGAAAGTAAAAATTAAAAAAAATTAGAGCTGTGAATAGCATTTCAAAACAATAATAAATATGCTTATAGTTGGAATAATTATTTATTTATTGAAACAACAAAAACTCTCCGTCTTTACGGGCCGAGTAAACCAGAACAATTATAAGTGCACTTTCCAAAAGAAAAAAGAAGTAACAAAATTGAAACTTCTATAAAGAGAATGTAATACAGACAGATTTCATTAGTACGGCAATCGAAAAAGAAACTAAAAGGTGTAAAAGGGCTATTAAACTTTATATAACATTTAAATACCATAAACAATTTATGGTAGTGTAAATGGACCGTAAAAATGCTAAAAACTGTTGTTACACAAATGATCTGAAACAAGGGAAATTGAGCCGCTTGTTGCAGATATAGCAATTTATTTTATTTTTTCCTTCTTCAGTCCAAATTTTTCTAAGTATTAAAAAATGCAAAGTTAGGTGCCCCGAGCTGTAACCATTAGACGATTACTTCTAAGGTTTTTGATTGTAAATAAGTGGTAAGTATAAATGATCAGAATGGAAATAGGCTATTTAACTATTCCCATTTGTTTGGCTGACACTTACTTTAAAATCCTGTTACAGTTTGCTTGCTCATTTTATTCATTAAGACACTAAAGTATTATTTTTCTACGTGTTAATTTTGACAAACAGCTAAAAGTTATTTAAGCCTGATAAATTATTAGCGAAGTAACAGTATTGAAGAATGAAACGAGTTGAAAGGAGAAATAATCTGATGTGCTCTATTCACTTCTTCTGCATCTTTGTAACAAATTATTGTTAATAAGCTTCTGTCTATTTTATGCTAAAACATTAGCAGAAACGGTCTTATTACTTAGTTCCTTATAAGTAGAAGGGAAATAATGGGATATATATGTATATCTGATGTGTTCCATTCACATGACTTTCTCTACATCTCCATAACAAGTTGTTAATATGCTTATTCTTCTTTCTACTAGGGCTAATGCTAATCGATATAAAGATTAGCAGAAATGGTTTTATTACTAAGTTCCTTATAAATAGAAGGGAAATAGTAATTGCGCTAGGCTAAACCGACAGTCAAATGTTTTAAAGTATAGTTGCTCTGAGATTGAATTTTTTTTTTTTTTTTTTTTTTTGCGTGGCCAAGCGTTGACAAGTTCCCGTATGAGAAAATGAGTGTTTTAAAACTTGGCTCATTAACAAGGAATATCTTGGAAAGGCCAAAAAAGTCTATAAGAATAAATTGTGTGTTTATCGAGCATTACATTCTTTTTGTGAAGTAAGTTTTTGTCTATCTCTTTCGGTTTACCAGTTATACAAAATTCAATAAAAAAACATCCAGAATGAAGAGGTCTTCGGAGGCTAAACCCAGAAAATCCAAGATAGACATTTAATTTGTGATAAAAGCATCTTAAACATGCGGTATTTTGATCAAAATCGTTTGATACATTTTTAAGAAAAAAACTACATGATTTGGGGTGCGGGGATTGTCTTGAAAATCTTCGTATCTCATCCTTGGAGGATGCTATGTTTAAATATCAAGTTTGGTATTTAACGGTCATTTCGTTTTTGAGTTGTGCTGCCCACAGACACACACATACACACAGACAGACAAACAGATACAAGCAAAACATTTTTCTAAAAATAGCTTTTTTTGGATTCAGAGGAGTAAGGAAGTGGTCATTGTTTCTCTCACTCTAAATTAGGATCAACGTTATTAACGAAAACACAATTAATACCATGCGTATTAATTTTTACTTTCCCTACGCAGTACATGGTACACAGGTGTATACAAAGTACGTATAGCGAAAGTAAAAAACACTAAATACAGGGAAAAGAAATCAGGTCTGTCAGAAATAGTTGAAAGTGTAATAATAGCAAACCTGAAATAAAAAACTATTATGGAATGTTAGACGTTTATCACAGCTGTGGGACATTTTGGCGGACATTTTGAATGCTCTCCATGTTACTTTAGAGAACAAAAATTGTGTGTGCTGTTATCCAGTTCAAAACAATTAAAAACATACCTGATGAAAACTAATTTACATTCAAATAGAAAATGCGTGGAAGCAGAGCTTTAAAATTCTTTTCATTTTAATGAATGTGTATTCATGAGAATGGTGTTGTTTTAGAATAAAGCTTTCATGTTAACAAAACAGCAAGTTAATTGGAAATTAATATTAAATTGCTAACGATAACGAATTCTCTGCGTAATGTATAACTTGCCTTCATTTCGGGCCATAGCTTGTTGAATAATTTCTGAGGCGAACGGCTCTAACACTTCCTATGTTCCTACTTCAATTTATCTGATGAAAGTATTCAATATAAAATCTATGCATGACTCATTCAATGTATTAACCGCAATATTTATTCAAGGAGATTAAGTTAAGTTAGGTACTTTAGTCAGCAAATTTTCATATCTTCCGCAAGACTTGATATTTACATTAAATAGTTTCATAGAAAAACCAACTTCTCCTAACAAAGTCTGTTACTTTACCTACTTAGTACATAGATAGGAAATGTATTGCATTCCACCGAGATTTCACCAGAAATACACGCCTCAGGCGGCTCTGAAACCAATAAAACCATTTTCAGAAAAAGTCCGTGTATGTGGTGTGTGTGTATCTGTAGACACAGTAACTAAAAAATCTGATGTGTTCCATTCACATGACCTTCTCTATATCTCTGCAATAAACTATTGTTAAACAGCTTATGCTTCTATTTACTTCTGCTAATCGAGAAAAAATTAGCAGAAATAGTCTTATTACTTGCTTCCTTGTAAGTAGAAGCGAAATAAGGGAGTACCGTAGGTTAAAGTGATGGTCAAAAGCTGGTTGCTATGTGACTGAAGTTCCTTTGTTTGTATGGACACAAGTTCACAAAGTCCTGTATGAGAAAAATATGTTTTTTATAGCTGAAACCAAAAACAAGAAATACCTCAAAAACAATCAGCTCCACGAAAAATATGTATACAACATAAATTGTGTTTTTAAAGTGCTCTACATTTGTTGTGTGGTAAGTTTTTGTCCATCTCTTACGGTTTAGCATTTATACAACATTCCGTAAAATTGACCCAGAATAAAGTAGTCTTCAGAGGTTATTCTCTGAAAATTCAAAATATACATTTTATTTGTCAGGTAAATATCGTTAATATATGATATTTTAATCAAAATCGTTAGAGCCATTTTTTAGAAAATCAAAATTTTCGAAAAAAGCTCCATGTAAAGGTTGGTTTTGGGTGGTGGGATTTTTCTCAAAATCTTCGTGTCGCATCCCTGGAAGACACTAAACTTAAATACCAAGTTTGGTATTTTACCGACTTTTCGTTTTCGAGTTATCGTGTTCGCAGACACACGGACACACGGACCCATGGACACAACCCACGGACACACGGACACACACACGGACCTTTTTCTGAAAATACTTTTTTTGGATACAGGAGGCCCTAAAACATATATTTCCGGTGAAATCTCGATATCGAATTTTTTGTTGGAGTGCAATACCTTCTCTGTACACTATGTACATAGTGCGTATAGAGAAAGTAAAAACGAAAAGTCGGTAAAATACCATACTAAGTATTTAAGATTAATATCTTCCAAGGATTTGACACAAACATTTTTAGGAAAATCCTCCCATCCCAAAATATACCATGAAAAAATATTCGCAATAAAACCATTTATGCTAATGTTTATCTCGATTAGCATGAAGTAGGGAGAAAACTACACTTTTTAACAACAATTTGTTACCGAGATATAGTGAAGTCATGTGAATTCTTATTATTTGCAGAAACAGCCACAATAGACATTTTCGTTATCGATAAAAGGTAATGGTGATAATCGATAATTTAAGAATTAGACGCTAAATGCTGGCTTTAAAGTTTCATACTTAATATCGAAAGCACTTTAAAAATGATAAAATTTTGGACAATGCGAATCATTAATAACGATGTCTAAGAAGGGTATATACAGCAAAATATTTGGATTAAATTGTGTGTTGTAAAGGCCTTTCTTTACTTTTATTTTACATGAACTTTCACTACAGATATTCGAGGTTTGCATATAACTATTGGCTTGCATTTCATATTACATTCAAAAAAGCCCTTTATATTTTTAACTATGGATATTAAAGTTAAAAAAATTATGGGGTAGGTACACTCGCATGACTTTCTCTAGAAGCTCAGCAAACAAACGTCTTACAAAAGATTCCTTTTACACCATGCCAATTGAGTTAAGTATTAGCAGAATGTTCTTATTACTTAGTTTCTCATATGTAGAAGGGAACTAAAGGAATGCACTTAATAAAGCGATAGTTTTAAAAGCTGTCGCTATACGATTGTCGTTGAAATTCGCTTCTTAGCTTGGCCAGAAGTAAAACAAAAACTCGGACTACTTCCCGGCTGAGAAAAGCTTAAGTGTTTTAAAATTGAAACCAATAACAAAGAATATTTCTGAAATGGTTACCTCCACAAAAATGTGTAATTTAATGAGATCTACATTTTTGTGTTCCAAGTTTGTGTATCTCTTACGTTTACCAGATATACAAACTTAATCCATAAAAGTAGAATTCAGAGGTTATTCCCGGAAAATTCAAGAAATGCATTTTATTTGCCACATAAATATCTTTGATGTACGGCATTTTAATCAAAATCATAATAGCTATTTTTCAGAAAATCAAACTATTCGAAAATTTTTCCATGTAAAGGGTAATTTTGAGTAAATTTTTCTTGAAAATTTTCACTTCGTATACTTTGTAATTAATGAACTTACACACCAAGTTTAGTATTTAATGGCCTTTTCATTTTTGAGTTATGCTGTCCACATACATACTGATCTTTTTCTAAAAATATTTTTTTAGGATTCGGGGGTCTCAAAACATATATATCCGGTGAAATCTCGGTATCGAATTTTTGAGTGGAATACAATACCTTTTCAATCTACTCTATAAATTGTACAAGTGAAAAATAATAAGTATGGTGCAATTGGAATTTTAATTGTGTTATCTAATGAATTGATTATTCAGGTTGATTATGCAAATATTTTGATAAACGTGCTTAATATGAATTCACCACTTAATATATATTTTCTATTCATCTAGCAGTTTTCCCACAAACCACTCAAATGATTTACTATCTAATGCATTTTGTATGACGTTATTGCGCTGCGAAATGAACGCCTATCAATATAGAATATACTGACAAGTATGCATTCTGTTGAGTATGGATCCGTACTATTTGCATGTACTGCCATACATTACAAACCTAGAAGTACAGGTTGGGCGAGTTTCTATGCGGAACCGAAGCTCTCTCTGTTACCAAGGAGACTACCTTCCGTGGCTCTTTCCCGTGGCGTCAACCCCGTAGGAAAGACTCCCGAAAAACCTCGGTCAGACCGACAGCCTTCTAGCAAGCTGTCTACTAGCTAACAAGACTGATGCCGGAGGAAATTGGGGCGTCTCAGAATCCCACCTAGGCACACTTCGCCGAGTCCAACCCAACCCAAACAGGTGATTTTCGGGAAGGGCTCAGATGTGCGGTTCAGCGTACTTCTAGTAACGTCAGTACCACGAGTGCTAGAGGCTGACAGGATCTGCACCACAGCGCACAGCTTGTGGGAAACCTGCCCCCTTCGGGAATCTAGAATTACACTTGAAAGATGAGAAGAGAACACTATGAAGGATAAAGTAACCGTAGTAGATCAGAAACCACCACATTTCATGAGGAAGACTCAAAAAGCCATAGTTCAGAGTGGAAGTTCGCTGGGGATCGAGCACGGGATATCCCGAAAGCGAGTGGCACACGTTACTGCCGTATACATTAAAGCCATGTGAATTCATTTTCTCTGATGGGTATATAGTTTATATTTTCTATCAGTCCAAAATTCTTCTGTAGGCTATTCGCTTCCATAGCAACCAAACACTACAAACTGCTGGTTTGTGCACACGTACGTACATATGTCACTACGATCTCAAGATTAGTTAGGTTGTGAAAGCCAGTAAATATAGTCTCTTGTCAGTGTACACAGTGTTAGTGGGAAAACAGTGCATGCTAAATGCGTTACTGCCAAGAAAACAAAGAGCTTGACATAGACTAGAGAGTATTAAAGAGGATGTGCTGCATATCTCCTAATGTAGCTGCTAAATTCCGCTGTAAAAACTCTGATGCGTTACGCACACACCCACATTACTCTCTCTCTCTCTCTCTCGTTATCGTTTATTAGTTGCTAAGAAAAGCATTATAAGCATGATTAAAATTTATCTACTACATTTTAACCGAAATAAATACAAGAACAATTTTGTGGTGGATTAAAAGGTAATATATATAGATTTGGTAGTACTTAAAAAATTAATTAAGTGGTGTGTACAGAGTTCATATACAAAATGAGAGATGAATAAATGAAATTATTTAATATTTAGTAGAGAATAATGCGTATAATACATAATTCTATCTAATTTTTTTATCGGTCACTAATTGCACTGTCATAAATGAAGTACAAATTTTAGAATCTAATGTTTTTTGAATAGTCGCACTTTATGCCTCTCCTGTGTTTACAAACATCATGAAACGGCCAGTTTCTGTGTTTAGTGCAACTCGCACACCACCAACTTGTATTTACTGTGTGACTCGCAGAGAGAGCAAAGGAGGAACCGACTCAGTCGTAAACTCGTTGTACATATGCTGCATTAGCAGACATTCATTTAACTTAAACAACTGGCTAACCTTCCAATGCTGCAAGGTATACATCATTGGCGATTTTTAAATTATGATCCCATTCACTGCAGTGTTCTTTAGTTCCTGATTTAATATTTTTCTAAATATTGAGGTTTAATTTTAATTTCTCGCCTTTTTGAGGGCTTTGTAATCCAAACAACGGAATTGTAAATGCTTACACTTTGGTTTGAGTTATTAACTTGTTCAATAATGTAAAATTTATATAAACCATCATAATATTGTGTTCAATATATGTAAGTTGAACACTAAATAAATTATAAATATATGCAAATATCGAGCTTAAATATCAAGTCTGGTATTTAACGGACCTTTCGTTTTGAGTTATGCTGCCCACAAACACACACACACACACACACACACACACACTCACACACATACAGACACACAAGAACTGTTTTATAAAAGTGCCTGTTTTATATTCAGGGGGCCTCAGAACATGTAGTTTAGTAAAATATCGTTATCGAACTTTTGGGTGAAACAATACATTCAGTATTTACTATATACATTGGATATGCGTGATATAAAAAGTAAACGTTTTGTTAATCATTATAAACTATAGATGGATTAATTTATGGTGCTGCACTGGACAAATTGTTTAATTGTTCCATTTATACCCCGTCTTTAGCTGGCAATATTTGGAACACGTTGCTATACCCAATAGTGTTAACTCGGTGCAGTTGTAATTGTGACCCTCTTTTTTGGGGGGTTTTGCACATTATATCGCACACATATTCACATTCCAACTCATATTTCCAGATCTGGAGAGGGTTCAAAATAATCTTGGTTAGAGAAAAAATTTCTCCTCCCAGCCGAGTATTCAACCTGGAACCCCTCAGATGCTCTACCGACTGAGCTAAGACTGATAAAGTTAGCGTAGCTCAGGTTAAGATGCCTGTTGAGAAACAGTTGCACCCTGGATCAGAGAAAGGATGGATGATCAGCCTGGTATAAAAAGTAGATGATAAGAAGTAAATTTGAAATGGATGAAAAGAAAGGTGATTGTTGAGCAGGAGTGGAATGAATGACAGGGAAACTTGTAGAAAATGGCCCAAAAGGCACTTGTTCCATCACAAATCTCATATCGTTCCTCTAAAATCGAGCCCAGCGCTGCGTAGAAGTGCAATTGCATTTAAAATGTGTATATCAGAAATCGTAAAAACTAATACCTAAATACTTAATAGTGAACGAGCGGAATACCTCAGGCTAACGTCTGTGCCCCACATTCACAAGAACCCGGGTTGGCTCCCTAGTGACCGCCCACTCTGACCTATCAGTTTTTGTGCGTCGGCGGGAAAATGCTAGAGAGCTGCCTTCCTCTCCCTTGTTTCCAGTAACATTCACTTCTTTCTCTTTGGTTTCAGGGTTGAAGGACGAGGCGACGGTGTTCGGCTAGTTGCAGCTGACCGGTGACTGTGCGTTCCGTAAAAATGTCTTCCTTAACACATTTGTGAAACATGGGTCTGGTCACGCCTCCGGGTACCTTCGATGCTAGTTTTTAGGGCTAGGGCGGCTACTGATGCGTTCGATTTGGAAGCATTATGGACCCCGTGTATGCTTGCGCCCATCGCCGTTCGGATCTAGTTACCTTTCTGCTGACCTCATCCCTCCCTCGAAAAGGGTCACAATAGCTTACGACGGATGCTCTGCCTAGTGATTGGGAACAGAAAAATACAGTGTCATATGAAGTTTCGTTAACATTTTGTTATTATTATAATGCAGAAAGAACTATCCATTTGAATATGCAGCATTATCTACTATGATAATATACACAGAAATACTCACAATTATGCGATATGTATATGGTGCGCGTAGTTGGTTACTTGCAAGCCACCGGTGTGCGCGCATTCCAGCCCGTTTACCTAGCTTCTCTGAGTGGGGCTTCTGACCGACCCTTCAGAACGACAGTCTTTGTAGAGCTTTCTGCTGCAGAGGATTCCTTCCGGAAAATACGTGTAGTTTCCACTTCGAGAACTGTCCATTTTGTGTGTAGGGCCAATATAAATGCCCACAAGTGCCAGGTTAGAAGTTGAAGAGTGTAGACAGACCAGGATAACAGTTTCAAGTATGAGCTACGTTGTGCTATGCTCAGTATCTAAATAATAATGAAGTGCATTTCGTAGCAGCAGATTACAATGAATATGCTCTTACATAAGCTATAATAAATAAAGATATTAATGCATGCTTAAAATATAATAAAAGAAACATTTATGATTTTATTTTACCTATCTTTATGTCTGCTGTACAAGGAGTTCTGGATTCATACCCGCTGGGGTAGAAATCTCTCTCTAGTCAAGGTTATTCTCTACTATTCTAAGAGTCTGAAGTGTGAATAAGAATATAGTGCGTGTGTGTGTGAGTGTGATTTAATGAACAAACCTAAAGAAGAACGGAAACCTAATGGGAATACACATGTTAATACCACTAACACCACTGAACAATAAAAAAGGATATGGTAACATTTACCTTTTTATGCATATTCCCGAAAAACTATACGTATAAGAGTTTACTCTTCTAACTACTTCACGCCAATCAAGATGCGCATTGGTATAAAATAACTTGATAACGTAATTCCTTGTACAACGGAAATAAGGGATTACCCTAGGCTAGGGCGATAGTCAAATCTTTTAGGGCGGCCTGCTCGGTAGTGTGAGATGGTCGCGAATTCAAATCTCACTTAGGGTGAATTATCCGGATAAGAGGTTTTTTCAGGCGTTTTCATTAATTCTGAAAAGACGAAAGTGGAGTAAGTTAAAGCTCCATGGATCCCGAGATTACCTTGAGCATGTTCAATCACATGAGTTCTGTACCTGTTCAATAAACAAGCTTCTTACAAAAAATATCCTTCTTTCTACGCTATGCTATTCGAGATAAACATTAGCAGTATGACATTACAGTCCCTTATAAGTAGAAGGGAACTAAGGGAATACACTGTGCTAAAGTGCAAGTCTGAAATTTTAAAAGTTGTCGCTATACGATTGTCATTGAAATTCGCTTCTTTTAATGGTTAAGAGTAAAACAAAAGCATCACTGACGACTTCCTGTTTGAGAAAATTAAAACCAATAACAAGAAATAGTTAGCTCTACAAGAAAAATGTAAAATATGTAAAATTGGCTTTTGACGAGACCTACAGTTTTTTAGTGGTAAGCTTTTGTCTCTCTCTTACATAAATATACATATACATGCATTTATTCCATACACTGTACACATTTCAATATTGCATACATTACATACATATATACATACATACATATATACATACTTATATACATACATAACTTTCCATTTGAGTTCAATATTTTCATGTATGCTACAAAAATGTTTTTGAAAAATCTCGCTATTGCATCTAGCTTATTTACTTTATTCATAAAGTAAATAACTAATAAGACTACTTCTGTTAATGTTATTTTGATTAGTATGGCGCAGATAGAGTATTAAGGGCCACTGCGAATGAAACTTAAAATTTCTATATTTCGGTGTAGATTCTTCTGAAATATATATTTTTGCTTGCATTGCTGTTATGCTAATATGAAATCCAATTTCATTCAAATTTGATAAATAGTTTTTCAAGATATGAACTATTTCATAAATTATGTTATGCAAATATGTTTCATTATCTAAATGCCCCAAGGGCCTCAACAGTTGACGGAATCGGCTGGAATTTTCTGAGATGCAACTTTAAATCGAAAAATAGAAAAACTAAACGGGGATATTTCAATAACTTCCATTACTGAATTATATTTTTTTAAAAATTTAATACAATTTAATCTCTAAAATATTAATTTTTATAAGAGTAAACTTCTTTAAAAATCACTGTTGGTGTTAGAATGGGTTTGTCCTTTGTAATATTACAATAGATAATTATGCGCATTCTGGGGGGGTCGAAATGCCCTATCTTGCCAATATTAAAGGTTGATGCATTATCTCAGCAACTATTTAAAATAATGAGCTAAAACTTTTAACGCATGTTTAGCAATATCTTTACTGTTGATTGATAAAAAATAAAATATTTCTGTTGATTAGAAGGAAATGTATAATTTTGTTTTATAAGGATCTTATAATTTTATTGAAAAATTGTGATTTTTTTAAAAAAGTAACTAATTCATAAATGTAAACCTTTTCGTTAATATAAAGCCTATTTAGGTGCAAATGTGTGGTAAAACTTTGGGGCGGATTTCGAAGAAAGGAAGGATGGATGTTGTATGGATGAACTGCTGTGTAGGTATTGTAAGGGTTCGGTCTCATAGCTGCTGGTACTATGCTGTGATATTTTAAACCTTTCTACGGGTTTGAATTTGCCGCTGTATAAGAAGGTTGTAACTCTTGCTTTTGGCGAAACTGTAATTAGCTAGTTGCGCCAGACTTAAAAGTTGTAGCAGTTACACGGCTATTATCGGCAGCAAATTACTTATTGTGCACAGCTTAGCCACGTTTTCTATTTATTCAACACGTTTTCTATTTCATATATATATATATATATATATATATATATATATATATGACCTTTTATTTGTTAACTTTTCGAAACAATGTGATGCATTAAGGCACGCTATTTGAACAGGATCCTTTTTCTATAAAACTGTGCCAGATATATATTCATAATGTGTACTTACAATATATTTCTTGTTAATTATTAGTACAAAGCTATATTTCTCACTGAATAGCCGTGAAAGAGGTCTCGATTGGCGAGATTGTCTCTTTATGTCCTTAGCCCTGGCGTCTATCTCATTGACCGCGTCCCGGAAACTGATTAAAATTTTTACTTATATACAATAGTTGAAGGTCAATGTTTTATACATTGTAATCTGTCCGTCTCCATGAGAACGGCAGATTTTCCATTCTACATTTCGTGAAATACAAATTTATAATACATTTTTATACATTCCTAATAATTTAAAATCAATGCATTTGTGTAATTTACATAAAAATGTTCTTTTAAATAGCTAACATTTCATAAAAACATATTTGTTTAACTTTTGTTCCTATGTTTTGTTACCGGTATAAACAATTTATGGCATCCGGTATCTCGTTCATCTTTGTGATTCTTCTTCTTCTCTCATATTACTAGTTTTAAATATGCTTTATAATAAATATGCTTTTCTAAATACCATTTATCTATACATTATATAATATAACGCGTTGTATTCGTTACATAGATTTGGCCATGTTGTTTTTGTAAAAGTACGCCATTTAAGGCTATATTCGTGCGTATCGTGAGGCGATGGCGTCATGCTGCCATTTTTATACATATAATTCTTTGGCTTACATTTAAAAACAATATGTTTTATTATTTATATACCATTCTTTTAGGGCAGTATTGTTCCATTTTCTGTTGACCTGATTTACCTAGCATTAAATCCTACGTCAACTTTCAGCCCGTATTGTCAATTTGTATCTGAATTAATGGAGCATTTGTAAGGAAAATGTTACTTCTTCAGAAATTGCTTTCCAACATAACTTTTAAAAATCTGATCTGTTCCTTTCACATGATTTTCTCTTCGTCTCTGCAACAAATTATTGTTAAAAGGCGTATTGTTCTATTTACGTTATGCTAATCGAAAAAAATAGCAGAAATAGTCTTAAAGTGATAGTCAAAGCTGGCTACTAGGTGACAGAAGTTCCTTTGGTTGTATGGACAAGAGTTGACAAAGTCCTGTGTGAGAAAGTTATGTTTTTTAAAGCTGAAACGAAAAACAAAGTCAAAAACGACCAAATTCACGAAAAAAATGTCAATAATATAAGCTGTGTGTTTTAAAGTGCCCTACATTTTTTGTGTGGTAAGTTTTTCTCCATCTTTTACTGTTTAGGAGTTATGCAAAATTCCGTAAAATTCCTCCAGAGTAAAGAGACTATTCCCAGAAAATTCATGATATATATTTTATTTGTCAGGTAAATATCTTTAATATATGACATTTTAATAAAAATCGTTAGAGCCATTTTTAAGAAAATCATAGTTTTCGAAAAATGTTCCATGTAAAGGGTAGTTTCGGGTGGGGGAGGTTTTCTCAAAATCTTCGTGTCGCATCCCTGGAAGATACTAAACTTAAATACCAAGTTTGGTATTTTACCGACTTTTCGTTTTTGAGTTATCGTGTTCACAGGCACACGGACACACACACACGGACCTTTTTGTTAAAATGCGTTTTTAGGCATATTTCGGGTGAAATCTCGTTATCGAAGTTTTGGGTGGAGTGCAATACCTTCTCTATACACTATGTATATAGTACGTGTAGAGAAAGTAAAAATATGTAGACAAAGATGTGAGTGAAACTTTTTTATTAAGCTGCACTATGCATTTCTTTAAACAGAGCATTTATAATAAATAGTCTATTAGATGCTTGAAGCTCTAGTGATGTATGCAGACACCGCAACCTACTACAATTACTTCTGGTACCCACTTCCTTTACACAGATGGGAGGATGTTTATGTTGCATCATTGTTGCATCCTGATGTAGTAGAAGCAGCGTTCCATGCGATGCATTCATTCCGCATCGCTCAGTGATGTTCTACTCTCGTTCTAGATTAAAACGATTCCCCTTTTGACATCGATAGCAATTGATAAAAGGTAATACTTCAGAAATGCTAAATGCCATGTAAATATAACTCTTAGTCAAAGTAAGCTATAATGACATAAAATGTAATATTCAGATTTAGTTCAGAAACATGAATTATGTCGGTATTTGCAGTTTTCTATGCAAATTAGCAAATATTCTATAAACTCCCATTCTTTTCCGTTGGTCTCTTTCTTCCAGCATATTAAATATAAACTAGTATCTGATCACTAGAAATCAATCAGGGGGTAGGGATGTCCATTTATTTAAAATTTATTTATTTATTGATGAAGTTGTTAGAAAATGACTTTTGAATAAATGTAAATTGAATACCCTATTGTTTGCAGATGATTAAATTATATTTGCAAAATCTGAACGCAATTTACAAATAAGAATTGTTACTTTCTCTAATACAATGTACAATTTATATAGTTAGAGAAGGTGATGTATTCCACCTAAAAATTCGATACCGAGTCCTCCTGAATCCAAAAAAAAATGTTTTTAGAAATATGTCCGTGAGTGTGTGTGTTGGGGAGGGAGTCACCATAGCTCAAAAACAAAAAGTCGGTTCAGTACAAAATTTGGTATATAAATTCAGCATCTTTCAAAGAAGCAACACTGAGAAAATCCTCCCACCCCCAAGTACTATATAGATATTGCATTTTTCGAACATTTTGAGTTTCTCAAAATACTCTATAATTTTATTGTAATGCCATATGTTTAAGATATTTTCATGACAAACGAAATGTATGTCTTGAATTTTTTGGGAATAGCCTCTGAAGATCTCTTCAATCCGTATGCCCTTTGAAGGACTGGTAACAGTATGAGATAGACAAAAAATTATCACACAAAAATGTAGATCTCATTCAAACACACTATTTATGTAATATACATTTTTTGTACGGTCAACCATTATGCGAATATTCCTTCTTATTGGTTTTAATTTTAAATTATTTATACTTTTCTCAAACGGTAAATACTCTTTATTTTCATCTCTTTTGTTTTACTCCCGGGAATGCAAAAGAGAAACGAATTCAATTGTTTTACATAAAGATAGCTTTTAAAAGATTAAACTATCACTTTAGCCTAGTCTATTCCTTCTGCTAACAAGGAAGCAAGTAATAAGACAATTCCTGCTATGTTTTTCCCGAGTAGCATGACGTAGATAGTAGAATAATCTTTGTAGTGTGTGGAACAGCTAGGGTAAATCATGTGAACCCTTATATTATAAGGGTTACCTACAACGAAGCGGCCAGTAGGTTTTCTCTATGATTCCCACTATTCAGCATAAATCAGACGGATTATAAGTAACAGCTTGTACTTTCTCTACAGGTATTTTGTACATAGTGTATAGAGAAAATGATATATTCCATCCAGAAATTCGATACCGAGATGTCACCGCAAATATGTGTTTAAGGTCCCCTGAATCCAAGAAAAGCATTTTTAGAAAAATAGCCGTTTGTATGTGTGTGTGTGTGTGTGTGTGTGTGTGTGGACAGCGTAACGAAAAAAAATATCTTCAAGGATGCGACACAAAGAGTTTCAAGAAGTGGGTGGAACTACCCTTTACATAGAACTATTTCAAAAGTGCAAAAGTGGCTCTATAATATTGTGTATTAAGATATTTGCTTACCAAATAAAGTGTATATCTTTAATTTTGTTGGAACAGCCTCTGAAAGCCTCTTTATTCTCGATGACCTTTGCATAACTGGCAAACCGTAAGAGACAGAAAAAGGCTTACCCTACAAAAATATAGATCTCGTTAAAACACACAATTTATGGCATACAAATTTATCGTATAATTCTATGTATCCTATAAAAGTTTTTCGTGGAGTCGAACGTTTCCGATATATTTCTTGTTTTTGGTTTAAGTTTTAAAACATTTAAAACATTTTATTTTCTCTACATGTACTATGTACATGGTGTATAGAGAAATTTTACACCCAAAAATTCAGTACCGAGATTTTCCCGGAAATACCTTAATGTTTGGGATCTCCTGAATACAAAAAATGCATTTCTAGAAAAAGGTCCGTGTGGTATGTGTGTTGACAGCATAGCTTAAAAACGAAACACAAAACTTGGTATTTAAAGTATCTTCAAAGGTGCGACACGAAGATTTCAAGAACATTTCCCCCAACTACTTTACATAGAAAAAATTTCGTGAATTTTTATTATCTCAAAAATGGCTCAAATGGTTTTGATTAAATCATCGTATATTGTGCAAATAAAATGAATATCTTTAATTTCCTGGGAATATCTTCTGAGGTCATCTTTGTTTTGAATGAATTTTGTAGAATTTTGCATAACTGGTAAACCGTAATAGATAGACAAGAACTTGCTATTCCAAAAATGTAGAACCCGCTAAAACACACAATTTATATTATATGCATTTGGGGGGGGGGAATTGACCGTTTTTAAGATATTCTTTGGGGAACTTGTCAACACCTGACCACACAAAGAATCGGATTTCTTTACCATAGCAAACACATTTTGAAGTATTTGACTATCGGTTTAGTTTAGTGTATCCCCTTATTTCTCTTTTACCTATAAGGAAATAATTAATGAAATCGTTTCTCCTAACGTTTCTCGATTAGCGTGAAGTAGATAGAAGGATAAGCTTATTAACAATAATTTGTTACAGAGACGGAGAGAAAGTCCTGCGAGTGCAGCACATCAAATTTTTAATATGGGAACTTGTCAAGTCCTGGTCATGCAAAAAATCTTATTTTAATCCCATAGCAACCAGCTTTTAAAATATTTGACTATCGCTTTAACCTAGTGTATTCACCATTTCCCTGCTGGTTACAAGGAAGCAAGAAAAAGACCAATTCTGATAATATTTATCTAAATTAGCATGAAACAGATACCAGACAATGCTTTTTAATAATAATTGTTACACAGATGTAGAGAAAATCATGTGAATGGAACACAACAGATTTTCTTTAGTTGTATCACCTCGTTCAATCTGTCCACGTCATGTCCGACCACGCCGTGGCCGAGAGGTTAGACCACTCGCCTCTCACCTAGAGGGTCCGGATTCGGTCCCAAGCGACCGTATGTGAGATTTGTGGTGGGGAGGGGAGGGGTTTTCTCCGGATTCTCCGGTTTCTCCCACAATCGAATTCCACCGGTGCTCGATCTTCATTCATGTATCACTAGTGTCAGCGCCTGCGGTGCCATAAGTAGTTAAAGCGGGCGTTAAACACTACCAAAAAAAAAGTCTTGTCCCGTCTGTGTGTTTCTATCTTAATCGTCGTTTTGGGCAACAAACACAAATCATTGTTGTACAAACTTGGACGTCCATGACTGACATTTGTTCCACTAATTTTGATGCTGGTGGCCTGGACACGGTTAACAATTATTTTCATTGTCATCCTCTTGCAGGTTTGCAGACGTCTGAGGTAACCGGAACTCTTGATCGTCTAATATAGAGTTCCAGTTACCTCAGACGTCTGGAAACCTGCTAGAGGATGACAATCAAAATTGTCGAAACGCGTCCAGGCCACCAGCATCAAAATTAGTGGAACAAATGTCAGTCATGAACGTCCAAGTTTGTACAACATGATAGCTTCACTGTATAATTAAAACAACTTTTGTCTTTATAATTACAAACCATTGTACCTTCTATCCGTTAGATGAATATAACAGTGACTTATGTTATACTTTGGCTGAAACTGAGAAGGCTGGTTAGGAAAAAGCAAGTACTCCTGCACAGAACGATTATTATTCTGTCTCCGCAACAAGGCACATTTAAAAAGCGACTGCAGAGAAGGCACTTAGAATCGAGCTGTAATCGACAAGTGGCATCACTCCATCTACCTCTCCTCTTCTATCTTGCACCCCCACCCACGTTAGAAACGTTCCAACTGCGATGTAATGAATAAGTCATTAATTGCAAAGTGGGAACAGTTTTATTGAAGAGGTTTGAGATTCATGTCCATCAAATAGCATTTAAGTACTTGCGTGGCGGGTAAAAGTGGACCGTATTTTTTTTAAATATCTGCCACACACATTTTTATTTTTTCTAATACATCATACATATTTTGCAGATTATTACATTTTCTAATTGCATGCAGATATCCTTAAAACTGTGGCTAGGCACACTACACATGTTCTGTTCAATGGTCATTTTGCAATCAATACAACAGAAAAACAAGTCAGCAATGGCGAGCTTCTGGCGTCTTCGAGAGAAGATGGAAGTGGGGAGGCAGTGTAGCCAACATGACTTTGACAGCACTCTCTCGGAGGCTGTGGCCCAAACAAGCATACTTAATCACTGGATTAATTGCTTTAATTTGATTAATTGAAAAGAGAAGAGAAAATAATTTAGAAACATATACCGCCTTTGTAGATTTAGAAAAAGCTTTTGACAAGGTAAGCAGAACTAGACTCTGGCATATATGAGACAAAAAAGGATATGTAAAACAATTGATAGATGTACTCAGGAATATATAAAGAAACAAAAATAAAAATAGTTTTAGGAAATGGGCGATTAGCATAAGATATGATAATTTGTAATGGTTTAAGACAAGGATGTATTTATCTCCGCTTTTATTTAATATGTATATGGACGATATTCTCAGAAAATTAAAAATGAAATAGCATTAGGAGTAAAAATAAATAAATATAATGCCTTAAATATGCTATTCTTTGCAGATGACATGATGCTAATACAAGACAGAGAAGATAAGTTGCAAATAAGTATGTACAAGTTACAAAAATTGATCCAGGATTATGGTTTTAGTATATCAGTAGAAAAATGCCATTTATAGGAAAACATATAAAAAGATCAAAGATAGTGTTAGAACAGATGGGAAAATTTAACTACTTGGGCTGTAATGTAACATTTAAAACAATGAAGAAATAAATAATAAAATGAGTAAGTTCCAATATATTTGTGGAGTGATAGCTCGTACCTTGAAAAGAAAAACCCAAAAAGATACAAACCTAAAATTCTATAAGACAATGACTGTTACAGTTTTACTATATGGTTCCCAGACATGGACACTTAAAAAGAAAGATTGGAACCAAATACAATTGGCAGAAATGAAATCCAATGATGATGATGATGTTTTTTAACACAAGCCGTGTCTAGGACAGGAGTTGGATAGGTAGAGTCAGACTGAAAAATTCAATTTGAAGCACGGATCTCCCGATCTCTAACCAGTTGCTCTGTGCTCTGCCACTGAGCTACCATGACAACATGCCGGCATAGCATTGAATTTCTCAACTGATTCTCATGTTTCCCGGTAAACCACAAAGTGTTCTCAAGTTATTTTGAGATGACAACCCCAATGGCGACTTACAATGTTGCAAGTACGTAAGTCTCAGGATTCATAGTATAGCCAACTATTATGGTCAATTGGTATTGCATTAATAGTTTTTCACACAAGCCGTGTGTAGGACAGGAAGCGCAGTAAAGCCACTGTTCCTGTAAAAGTACCTCAAGCCTGATAAAAGATGCCTCTGAGCAAAATTAAGCGGTTTTTCACGTCCAGTATACAATGGGACGATGAGAACGATAGCATTAAAGATCATCCATAAATAAAACTCCATTTCATTTTTGCTACACATGTCGCCACAACCAGAAACTTCAAAACATTCCAGCACTTTAACACCTGCAAATTTCAAGCAAAAGTAAAATCAAACATCCAAAAAAGTGCACATAAATATAACTAATTTCTTGCGTTATTAGATCCCGAATAGTACCGTGAAAATATAACAAAAGTTTTAAATGTACATCATCAGCTATTAAGCTTGTGTACTTTTCCGACCCGTAGACATTTCTCAGAGTCTATGAATAGTCAGAAAAAAAAAAACTTAATATGGGAGTAGATGTTTTCTTGGCTAGGTATCCTGTACGTTTATTTCTACGAAGACCGCAATTAAAATTTCACGTTACATTAACAGCAGTATAAAAAGTGCGGTATCCCTAACTTCCTCCTTAATATCTATTTTAAGTACCGCTTGTAAATCAGCCTTAACAGCGAAGAGCTTTTAAAACTTTTGCTTGTTTGAATTCTAGCCGAATATAAAGAACAGGGAAGGGGAAGGAAAGAAATGTCGCGCTGACTTTTTGGGGACGGCGGAAGTGCAAATACGTTTAACTTTGACAGAAAAGTTGTCGCTGAACTGGTTGGTGTAAGTATTCATTTTATGAGTGTAATAAAAGTTCTTGAAATCAATTTTTATAGCACTAGTCTTACAAACGACAAATGCTTTTGTCTTATAAAAATGCTTTTCTTGCTTTCAATGGCCCTATAATTTTTCATTCTTATATCTTATGGGAATGCTGGTATAAAAATCCAAGCATTATAAACATATTTCACATCAGTTTATAGGTACTACCCCATCCAAAAGTTAACAGTCGGTTTCTCAGTTCGCTTTACAGTTAACTACTATGGTCTTCATATCAAAAGTGGAGAGTTAAAATGTAATTGATAATTAACAACAAACCTATATCAACGAGTGTGTCATAGCTCTCAACAGCTTTCAATTAAAATGTATATGCTCAGATAATCTTCTTCTACTTCCTTGCAAGGTTTAAACCATTTAAACCAATGGCCTGTTTTGAGGCCAATACCATATCAGTTGTGTTGGTCACTCCATTGTCTTCTTGATCGTCATATGTCTCTTGTCCCTTAGGCTTATAATAAAAACATTGCTAGACAGGTGGCATTCTCGCAACACGTTCTTGCTATTGCTTCTGGTATTTCGTCAACTACACTTTCGACTCCCAACTGAAGTATTTTTCTTTGTATCATTCTCTTAAACATTTTATCATTGAGTCTTGCCCCTGCTATTGATACTGGATCGTTATGACCTCCGATAAGAAGTATTCCTTTCTATACTCTTCAAGTTCTTCTACTTAATACCACCGTTTTAGTTTCTTATATCCTGGTTTCTAATTCTATCTCTTCTAGCCTTCCCCACCAAATACCGTATAAAGTACATTTGTGTTGCTTCTAACCGTCGTTTGTCTTAACTTCTCAACGTCCAGGTTTCACTCCCATATATCAAGGCTGACTTAGATACTACATTATACAGTTTCTATTTTACTTCCGTTCTCATATTCTTCCAAAACATTTCTTAATACATAAATTCAGTTTATTATATTTTACTATGTTTGTTATCAAATTTTCATTCATTCGTTCGGTATTTATCTGACATATTGATATATACATATCTCATTAAATATATACTATGAGTTTTCTGTTCGATTATCTTGACGTTTCTTTTCGTTTATTTTGACTTTGATATACGCCGCATTCTTTTACTTTCTCTACTTCGCAATTAGTACCTAGATAGGGAAGGTTTTGCATTTCTCCTAAAAGTTCGATACCGAGATTTTACTGCAATACACGTTTTAGTATCCCAATATCCAAAAAAGAATTTATACAAGAAAGTCCATGTGATTGTGTGGGTGGGTGTATGAACAACACAACTTATCAAGCAAAAGTTAGTTTAAGTTCAACATCTTCAATGGATGTGACACTAAGATTTTGAAGAAAATCCTCCCACACCAAGCTACACTTTACATGGAAATATTTAGGAAAACTTTGATTTTCTCAAAAATGATACTTTTGATTAAAATACCAAGTAATGCAGATATTTACATGACAAATAACACTAAATTTGTAATTTACTAGTAATAGCCTCTCAAGTTCTCTTTATTTTGGACGACCTTTCCATAACTGGTAAACCATAAGAGATAGACAAAAACTTACTACAGAAAACTGAGCCTATTTTGGATAATTTTAATTTTTTTTTTTAAAAAAAACGTGTTCCAATGTCACACCAATCCTTATCCTACTCACGCTTATGTTTGTGGTGTCAATGTTGAGCTCGAAACTGTTTTCTTGGCCTACTGTTGTGTTGATTATTCTTTCTTGGTCTCGTAGTGGGAACGTCTATGTCTATGTCCTCAACTGTTTGTTCCTCACTCATTTGCTAGTCATCATTTTAATGAATATCCTCTCTGCTGTGTCTTGAATTAAGTTGGTTTAAGCTTCTACGACTTGGAATGGAACACAGAGAGGGGAAAACACGTTGAGATTTCTCAAACGTGTGTCCTTTTGTAGATTGTAGGTTAATCTTTCTCAAAATAAAGTTGAAGTTCTTTCACTCAAGGTCAAACAAGATTTTGAAGCCAAATCAATCCTCAAGTTTAAACTAATTGAAATGTTTTCATTCCGTTTTGTTACTTTGAGTCCATTTTATTTTAGTTGAGAGATGTCGCTGTCAGAACAAGTCAACCACTGTGGATTGAATATTAAAAGGTAACAGCTATATCATAATGAAAACATTTTTATATATTTAACATGTTGAACGAACGTTATGCACCGACAATGCATCCGTGAAACTTCGTAAAAGTATGACATTTTTTCATCTTAATTATGGTTAAAAATTGTAATTTCATATTGCACAATTGGTACAAAAGTATATTTAATTGATTTTGTTGAAGTTGTCAATTTTTCTTAGCCACTTTTTCAGAGTTTTAGCTCCTTATAACTTATTAGCTTTACATTTTTAGGGGAGCTCTTGTACATATAAAGTAGTTTGTTCAAAATATTTTCGATAATTTAAATTGAAAATATTAACAAATTCAATAATGTGTAAACTAAAAGATTAGTTTTATTTTAAAGTATCTAAAATTAAGAAATGTATAGAAAGCATTTCTTTATATTTGTAGTGTAAGCTGAGATTAAAATTTTGGGAGTTATATGAATAACCTAGGATCCAAAGAGCATCCATATCACCATATAAGGAAGGGATTAATTATAAATAAAATGTTAATATTTTAGGAGCTCTTTGAAGTAGGTAGTTAAAATTGTATGTGCATTGTATGTTTTATGTTCTAAAGACGAAAAGGGTGAATTATTGGATTCTGACAAAGCTTTACTATAATTGCTGAATATTAACTCTTGATTGTTAAAATCAAATGTTGAACTGTGTGTTCTCCTTTCTATTCGTTTAACAGTTTTCCCACAAAAAAAACACATAACTTATTACTTGATGGGTTCTGCGTGGGCTTAACTTCTCGGCGAAATGAACAACGCCCATCTATCCGTTTTGCTTCCACGTTTTCACATCTTAATACGTAGTGTGGTAGTGTGGAATATTGGTGTAGGAGTGCGGAGTTTGGTCTTGCAGAAAGCATTCCGATTCAGTTTCGAGACAGCATTCTTTACAGCGAGGCCCGCCCACCTTCCGACGCGCTGTCTCAGAGAAAATAAAACGTGTATCTTGGAGACACTAACCAACTTGAAAACATACTACTCTTAATGAGTAAAATTATAAGTCCACAAATTAAGCAAATGCTGATGTAATATTGTTCACTAAACTTTTCTGAATCACCAATATTGTACTTTTACCTCCAACAGCCTGTAACTTCTGAACTTTTTTGTAGTCCATGTAGAATTAATAACTCAGATTCAGGTGTTTTTATTTTAAGGGCTAAGACTTGAACTACAGTATGTATTTACGCTGTTTTGGTCTCTTGGAGAGACCAGAATGTACATCAAGCTGCTTCTATTTGATGGTGATTGAAATGAAATGAAAATAGCCTGAAGGGTCCCTCGAAGGGCAGAGTTCCTATCAAACAGGAAAGGCTCATTATTACTATCGTGATGAGCTACTCTACGTTAGGTTTTGAACATGTTTATATAGTCGCATTTGTCTGATTGTTTGGTGCACTATTCAACCACTGTTTAATAGTAACACAATTACTCATTGTTTGATCCCTACACGAATGTGCGGCATGTGTAATATTAGATACTATTTTAATTCAATAGTTAATCACTACACAGATGTCTCTCAAAGTAATTCTATACATATTTTCTTCTCTCTACGCTGACTTACGTGTTCCATGAAGAATTCTGTCCATACGCCAAGCTATATAGGTGTTAATGAACTACACCGATATAATTGAAGAGATTATAAACGTCTCTGATATAAGTAATTTCATATAGAAATGCATGGTTCACGACTAAACATAACGCGGTTGTAAGTCGCTAAACTTTTTCTTGGAATGTCTTTAAAACTAAAACACGAGTTTAGAAATATCGATTTTAACCACCTCGTTATTCGCCATAAAATATTCTCAAATCTCGAACAGATTACTTGAAAATGCGAGTGTGTCCATGAATTAATTTCCTTCTTGCGTCATGTAACCTACTCTAGAGTCATTTATTTAACTGCTCCTGTGGCTTGATGGGTAATGCCAAAAGCAGATGTCTTGAAGGCCATAAGTTTGTTTCCTGCCATGAATTTTAATTTTTTAGTTTCTCTACAGTTACTATGTATACATGATGTATAAGGAAAATATTGTATTTCACCCAAAAATTCGATTTCAAGATTTCACCGAAATATATTTTTGGGGTCCCCTGAGTCCAAAAAAAGCATTTTTAGAAAAAAAAAACCAGTGCCTATGTGTGTATGTGGACAGGATTAGCATAGCTCAAAAACTAAAATACTATTAGAAACATACCCAGGGAGGGATGGGGGAGACACTCGAAGGGTATGCAGATCTGGGTGACGACAGGCGCAAGAGGACGGGGTTCCTCTTGGGTTACAGAAGAACGCCTCTGAGGTCACCCGTCCGGCCGCGCCGTGGCCCAGTAGGACCAGTCGACTCTCGCCAGGTTCGATCTCAGGCGACCGCATGAGGGATTTGTGATGGACAAAGTGGCACAGGGGCGGGTTTTCTCCGTGTTCTCCGGTTTTCCCGCTATTGTATTTCATTGGTGATCCATCTTCATTCCATATATAATCATTGTCATCACCTGTGGTGCCGCCAGTTGTAAAAGCGGGCGCTAAACACTGAAAAACAAATCGGCATCCCATTTGTGTCCCCGGGCCTCCTCTGGTTGTTCTCAGAGGAAACCCGAGCCCGAAAGCCCCAAGTAGGGTCCCGATCCACGAAGACGCCAGAATAAACTCTAAACCGCTAAGCTGCCGCATCCCACCGAATACCTGCTTCAGCCCTAAAACAGATGTCAGGGGAATGAGGGTATAATTTGGCATATGCAATGAACCTATCCAGGATTCACCTAGTGACTCTGGAAAAAACCCGAAAAAAATCCGATTTGATCAATTCACAAGACTTTCTTTAGCAGTACCACATGTAAACTATTGATACAAAAGACTTCTCTTCCATTTTCATTGTTCTAATCGAGATAAACATTAGCAGAATTGGTTTTATACTTGCTTCCTTCCAGGGAACAAAGCGATAATCAAATGTTTTAAAAGCTCTTCACTATGTGCAACAAATAGAAGTTGGGTTCTCTTTGCATGACCAGCAGTAGAATTAGAGAGACAAAGCAAATGGTGACTTGCTGTTTGAGAAGAGTTAACGTAGTTTAAAGATGAAACCAATAACAACGAATATCTCGAAAACGGTCAGCTCTATAAGAAAAGCATTAAAGCACATAAAACATATGCTATAACGAGATCTACATTTTTGTGCCTATCTCTTACGGTTGCTAAATTTATGGTTGAATTTAATTTTAATTATGTGTCATTGCTTTTATGTGTTTTTTCTCACTTTTTTTGCTCTTGTTATTTTGCAAGAACTAAAGATACATTTTTAATACTTAGAGAAGGCTTATTGTAAATATTCAAGGATAGTAACATTTTTCACAGTAAAAAATCTTACTACTACAGTTATGCAAAATTCAGGAACATTTATCCAGAGGTACGAGGTATTCAGAAGCGATCCTCAGGAATTTCAAGATACATGTATTATTTGTGTATATGTTCAATATACTACGGTATTTTAATCAAAGTCGTTAGAGCAATTTTTGAAGAAAATTCAGAAAATTTTCCATGTTAAAGGTGGTTTGGATTGGGGGGGGGATTTTCTCAAAAATCTTCTTGTCGCATCCTTGGAACTTACTAATCATAAAAAACAAATTTAGTATTTAACGGTCTTTTAGTTTTTGAGCTATACTGTCACACACATACACACATGGAGCTTTTTCTAAAAATCCTTATTTTCGAATTCACGGAACCTCATAAGTTAAGTGTATATTTCAGTTGAATTTTCGACATAGAGTTTTTGGGTTGAATATAATACGTTCTCTAGCTACTATGTACTTTGTATGTACATACGCGCTACACAAAGTAGAACAACACGATTCACAAAGGCCGGTCTCGGGAATGAACCCACGATATGATGAACTTAGCTGAAGGTCCTTTACCAAATAAGTCATAACGGACAACGTATGAAATCGGTGACATGATTCTCAAATGAATTCGGAGTCCATAGAACTTCGAGTTATTGCACTTTTGTCTTTTCAGGATAAGGGAAAACACTGATCGAGAATTGAACTAGGCCCTCTTGAATATGAGGCAGACATGCTGCCACCAAACTACAAAGGCGGGTAACTGTCGCTTTTAAGTACGTTTAAACACCATCTGTCTGGGCAGGGTTTGAACCCAAAACTTTAGGATCAGAAGGCCAGCACCTATCCAACAGAGCCATCCAGGCTGACAGGGGATGAGATGCTTCCCCTAATGTTTTTATAATACCTTAAACATGGAAAGAAGCACAAAGAAAAATATCTAAAGCCTCTTTGTCTCTAGTTCGGTTGATTAGTAGTTTTAAAATAGTAGAATACATACCTCCATGGCACGACATTTCACAAGAGAGCATGGCCTACCGCTCGGCCGCTGCATCCCCCATCTCGGCCCGAAAGCGTCATGAAAGGGGTGTCGTGCTGGAGAGTGAGACGAGATCAGCGCTCCGATTTCCTCCCGATCGGTTAATGCGGTCCTCTCGATTTAGAGCCGCTACTTTTCAATAACGTAGCTCCTCAAATGACTCCCCCAGGGACCTCACAAGGCTGAGTGCACTCCGGCCAAGGTCTCCAGGCAGGGAAATCGAACCCAAGTTGGCATGCAGCCGCGCATACACCACGCTAAGGAGACGACCCAGTTTTAAAATAATACACTTCAAAATTTACCCCTGACCCTGTTAGGCAAGTTTCTTCCCGTATCTTCCAGTTTTCCCCCTCAGTGCGTTTTCTTTCTTCTTTTACCATCGTTTCTTATTCATTATATCCTTCACTCAAGTTGGGGTTTTCTAGCCACGATTTCAATTTTCCATTATGATGACATGAAGAAGGTAGGAGGTTCTCTTTTGCCATGAAATGAGCCACGGCCCCTTCCTGTCAATCACTCAACAGACAATCCGTAAGCGTCCGTACTTGGCGTCCCACTGACTATCCAACCATGAAAGACAAATCATTAACATCTTCCAGGATGTGCGCTCTAAGGAAAATTGAATAAAGAGGCTAATAAAGCAGGATGTGCGGAAGGAAGTAGCAAGGAAGTGAAAGAACGTTAACTCTTTTATATTAAAACAGAATAACAATGCTTCCTTTGATGGTTTTTTATGATAAAAAAGAATTTTGCTTCCCTCATGGTAAGTATGAAAAATGGATCGTATAAAACGATAGAATTTCGAGAGAAAATCGACATTCGTGAGGCTGCACACACACATACACAAACACATGCACACACACACACACTCGAGCAGCACGCACGCACTCCGTCGCTCCTGTAAAAACTTAAGAACAAAGGAAAGCGAAGGGCTTCTAGAACCTTTAACACTAACCTTACGACAAACGTAATTTCCCCCTTCCATCCCTTTGCTTGTGCTTCCGTCCTTTTCCAACCTGCTTCAGACTCACGTCACATTTCCGCGAAAACAAAAGAGAGAAAAACGTAGCGGAGGGCAATCAAATCAAAAACAGCGTCTCAACGGCTCAACAGTTATCACAAGGCAAGGAAAAACAAACGGACGGATGGAAAGATGGAAAAGGGAAGCAAACAGAAGATATCGTAGCAGAATAACACTTTCCGTAAAATGCTTGTCCTGCTCGTTGTGTGACTCAAAGAACTCCTAGAACTGGCTTTCCGTACCTTACACGATATTTCTAAACAGAGGCGGGCGTAGGTGCGCAACTGCAGTATAACCGGGCGGGATTGTTTCGTCTTTTGCCCGCATTCGGAAGGTCGTATGTTCGATTCCCGTAAACCGGCACACTGACTACTTTTACTTTCTTTACACATACTATGTAAATAGTGTATAAAGAAAGTAGTGCATTCCAACCAAATATTCGATACCAAGATTTCGCCGGAAAAGCACGTTTTAGGGTCTCCTGTAACAAAAACAAAACACATTTTCAGAAAAACTCCATGTGTCTCAAAAACAAAAGTCGGTAAAATACCAAACTTGGTATTTCGGTTGAGTATATTCCAAGAAAGCAACACGAAGTTTTTCAGGAAAATCCCCCACCCCAAACTACCGTTTACATGGGAAAAGTTTCGAAAATTTTGATTTACTCAAAACTGGCTATAACGATTTTGATTAAAATACCATATGTTAAAGATATTTACATGCCAAATAAAATGGATGTTGGACTTTGCATAACTAGTAAATGGTAAAAGCTAGACATCAACATACTACACAAAAATGTAGATCTCACCAAAACACAGAATTTGTGATATATACATTTTTTTACCTGGAGTTGATCATTTTTGGATATTACTTGTTATTGATTTTCGTTTTAAAAATACTTAAACTTTTCACATGCGAAAATTTTTCAGCTCCTGACATTGCAAAATAGCGATTTCACACATGGCAACTAGCTTTTAAAAGATTTAATTATCGTTTTGGCCTAGTGTATACCATTATCTCCCTTTTACTTATAATAAAGCATTTCTGCTAATATCTCAATTAGCATGGACTTCAGAGAAGAATAAGCTTTTTAACAATAATTTGTTAAAGAGAAGGCCTGTGAATGGAATACATCAAATTTTTACTTTCTCTACACATACTATGTACATAGTGAATAGAGAAGGTATTGTATTGCACCCAAAATTCGATACTGAGATTTTACCGGAAATACATGTTTTGGACCCCCCTGAATCCAAAAAAAATTGGAAAAAGGTCCATATGTGTGTGAGTGTGTCTGTGTGCCTGTGGACAGGATAGCTCAAAAAAGAAAAGACCGTTAAATACCAAACTTGGTATTTAAGTTTGGTATCTTCCAAGGATGCGACACGAAGATTTTCAAGAAAATCCCCCCAGCCCCAACTACCCTATAAAATGGAACTTTTTTCGAAAATTTTGATTTTCTAAAAAATTACTCTAACGAGTTTTATTAAAACATCGTATATTAAAGATATTTACCTGACAAATAATATGTATATCTTGAATGTTCTGGGAATAGCCTCTGAAGACTACTTTATTCTGGATGAATTTTGCATAACTGCTAAACCATAAGAAATGGACAAAAGCTTACCATACAATGTAGAGCACGTTAAAACAAACAATTTATGTTATATACATTTTTTCGAGGACTTGATCGTTTTTGAGATATGCCTTGTTTTTGGTTTCAGCTTTGAAAAACTTGTACTTTTCTTATACAGGAATTTGTCAACTAGTGTCCAAACAAACAAAGGAACTGCAGTCCATAGCAACCAGCTTTTGACTTCACTTTAACCTATGAATCTTCCATATTTCTCTTCTACTTACAAGGAAACATGTAATAAGACTAATTCTATTTTTTCCCCCCCGATTAGTATGAAGTAAATAGAAGAATAAGCTTATTAACAATAGTTTGTTACACAGAAGTAGAGAAAGCCATGTGAATGGAACACATCAGATTTTTTTGTTTCATGGTTTTCCGTTGTCTGTAGACAAATGCTAGGAGGCTGCTCTAATACCAGGAAATTATCCTTTGCTTCATTCATCATCATTTCATTCATATCACCTTTCGTGTTTTGGGTTCGAGTGGGTATTTGGTGGTGTGTGGTGCATGGTGGATCTTTACTGTGTAATTGCTTCATCCTGCTCAGGTAGGACCAGAGAAGCTCGGATCTGCTCCTCAGAAAGAACGCTGCAGCAAGTTTCCATCTGTGAACTTTAGGAATATCCTAACCAACTATTATGGTCAATTAGTATTAATTTAATTGTTTTTTTACGCAAGCTTTACAATCTGATACCAATACTAATAGATCATAATAGTTGGCTATACCATGAATCGTGAGACTTAAAGTACTTACGGCATTCTAAATCGCCACTGGAGTATATAATCTCAAAATAATTTGAGATTACTTTGTGGTTTACCGGGGAACATAGGAGTCAGTTGTGAAATTCAATGCCATGCCGGCATGTTGCCATGGTAGCTCAGTGTTAAAGCAACCGGCTTGAGACCTGGATTAAATCCCGACTATGGTATTAGATTTTTCAGTCTGACTCTCCTATCCAGCTCCTGTCCTACACCTGGCTTGTGTGAAAAAACATTAAATAAAAAATCTTATATATTTCATTCATATGACTTTCTCTATATCTCAGCTGTGTAAAAGACGAAAAAGATCTTCGATAGCAAAATACTAGAATAATTCTCCTTATTTAATTATTTGGAATGTGAATTAATAATGATGAAGATAAATTAAGTTAATTCACTTAAAAAAATCTGATGTGTTCCATTCACATGACTTTCTCTATCCCTCTGTAACAAATTATTGTTAATAAGCTTATCTTTTATTTATTTCATGTTAATCGAGGAAAATAAGCAGAAATAGTCGTATTTCTTGTTTTATTGTAAATACAAGCGAAATAAGGGAGCACCATAGATTAAAGTGAAAGCCAAAAGCTGGTTGCTAAGTGTGGACAGGAGTTTTCAAATTCCTGTATGAGAAAAGTATAAGTTTTTCAAAGCTGAAACCAAGAAAAAGAAATATCTCAAAAACGATCAACTACACGAAAAAAATGTATGTAAAATAAATTGTGTGTTTTAACGTGCTCTACATTTTTTGTGTGTTAAGTTTTTGTCCATCTCTTACGGTTTAGTAGTTATGCAAAATTCATCCAGAATAAAGTAGTCTTCAGAGGCTATTCCCAGAAAATTCAAAATATACATTTTATTTTTCAGGTAAATATCTTTAATATATGATATTTTAATCAAAATCATTAGAGCCATTTTTTAGAAAATCAAAATTTTCGAAAAAAGTTCCATGTAAAGGGTAGTTTGGGGTGGGGGGATTTTTCTCAAAATCTTCGTGTCGCATCCCTGGAAGATACTAAACTTAAATACCAAGTTTGGTATTTTACCGACTTTTCGCTTTTGAGTTATCGTGTTCACAGACACAGGGACACACTGACACACGGACACACACACGGACCTTTTTGTGAAAATGCTTTTTTTAGATAAAGGGGACCCTAAAACATATATTTCCGGTGAAATCTCGGTATCGAATTTTTTGGTGGAGTGCAATACTTTCTCTATTCACTATGTACATAGTGCGTATAGAGAAAGTAATTAATACAAATTTAAGCTTGACAGAGAGTTAGCCATGAAACAATTCTGGGAACCTAAATAAGAATGAACATCCTCAAAGAAGAAACTTGGTAAACGAAATATGCGTCATTAGGACTGTATTCCATGCTTAATTTGTATTTGATTTGCATCCTCTTGTTCCTTAACTGCATCAAGTTTGACAGCCAGTCTTACTGCAGTTGCTAACTATATGGTGTTTGACAGCGAGCTTATTAAATTGAGATTGTATCTCTCGGGCATCTGTTAAACCAGGAACTAAATATTTACACCACTGTTTACTTTATCCACACGAACTATGTACTTAGTGTATAGAGGAGGTATTGTATTGCACCCAAAAATTCGATACCAAAACTTCACCGGAAGCATATTTTTGAGGCCCCTGAATAAAAAAAGCAACCCATTTTTAGAATAAGGTCCGTGTGTGTCTATAGACAGCATAGCTCAAAATCTAAAAGACCATTAAATAACAAACTTGATATTTAACTTTATTGTCTTCTAAGGATGCGAAACAAAGGTTTTAAAGAAATAAATTTATGAATAATAGAACATTTTTTGAAAATTTTGTTTTTTCTGAAAAAAATGTCTCTAAGGATTTTGATTAAAATACAGAATAATAGAATTATTTACAACACAAATAAAATGTGTATTTTGAATTTTCTGAGAATAGCCTTGAACATTTTATTCTGCTTGATTTTTGCAGAACTTTGTGTAACAGTTAAACCGTAAGAGATGGACAAAAACTTACTATGCAAAAATGTAGACCTCATTAAAACACACAATTTATGGCATTTGCATTTTTGTGGTAGAAATGGCCGTTTCCAAGTTATTCCTTTATATATTTTATACTTATACTTTTCTCAGACAGGAAGTGTCCGTTTTTCTTTTGTTCTAGTTCTGGCCAAATAAAGAAGAAAATTTGAGTGCAAATCGCATAACGATAGCTTTTAAAGCATTTGGCTCTCGCTTTGGCATAGCGCATTCCTTTAGTTCCCTTCTACCTATAAGAAACTAAGTAATAAGTAAATTCTGCTAATGCTTATCTCGATTAGGGTGGTATAGAAAAGAGAAAAATATTTTTTAAAAAGTCTGTTTGTGAAACAGTTAGAGAAAGTCATGTGAGTGTAACAGATTATATTTTTAACCTATATAACTACATGAATTTTTGGTAGCGCAAATCTCCAGGCTATGTTCATGTTCCGATTTAACAATTTAAAATCCCTTCAAGTTCATGTTCATTGATAAATACTTTACGTAGAATTAAGTCCTCAACTCCGAAAATTTAAGTTTAGTTACTGGAGAGATAATCAGTGAATTGCAATACCTACTAAACTGTTATATAGGTTATGAAAAGCTTCTTTAAGAGTTGCATTTTATTATTGAACATTAAAACGAAAGATTGTAATACTGTTACATTCTTTAAAATATATTCTTTGTTTCCTTTAAGTTCACTTTATAAATTCTATCTTTCTTGTTGATTTCTTAGAGGGATTGAAGCTGGTTTGTGCTGGGAAAATGCAAACATGTGAATAAAGGTCACTAGGTGCTACTATCTAGCTGTATTGGCTTCAATAACTGAGTTGAAATGAAAATAAAGCGCCACTTTATGCTGGCTTTAAAACTCCGTACTGTTCCAGGGGTTCAGTGAAACTCAAAACATGCATTTTGGTGAAATCTCGACACAGAATTTTTATGTGGAGTGTAATTCTTGTGCTGCTTAGCCTAAGTACGCAGTAATGAGTGTTTAGGCAAGAATGATACTACGGCGGTGGTGCCATTTTCCTTCCGCGGGATGCTGATGATGAAAGGACTTTTACCCAGTGCTCCCATTGCGGGAGAATATACCACGTTGGTACCGAGAATCGAACTCGGGTCCTCCCGCTAGAGGAGGTGCGTTACCACTACTCTAACGGGACGGATAGTAATGATTTGATTAGTTATGGCTAAGTTTTATTTATGAATAATAGTACAGGTATATAATTAATAGCTAGTATTTATAATGGTGACAAACGATTATCCATAACGGTGTCTACATTGACTTACATCAATATACCGGTAAGAAGGGAAGCAATTGCATTAATTTAAACCAGTTACAGATCTCATTATTTGGAACTTATTTTGTGTTTTTCATTTTCTGATGACAATTTTCTGCGGAGATATTTTAGGCTTTCTGAGAACTCTAGCAACGTTGCAGCGACCCCAAAGGTTGCTGGCAGCGGGCGTATCGCTCTCACTTTCAAAATCAGAAGTAGGTCAGCCATAAACATATTTCAATTTTGCTTGTCTGCTGTTATTGTCTGTAATAATGTGAATCTGATTTTACTGTCTAACTGCGGATACTGGCATAGCCTTTACCAAACCTTCTTAGCATTAAAAACACTATACTAGTGTATATATATATATATATATATATATATATATATATATATATATATACAGGGTTATTACAAAAGAAATACACAACTTCAACTGCCTGTAAAACAAAAACTATTAGAGATAGCAACCTAATTATTTTGCAGGTATGTTGAGAAACTCTCAAAGTTTCGTTTGTTACTATTGGTAACGCTGTAGTGTTTTGTTTGTTGTTGCAGAAGCTGAAATGGCGGAAAATCCTGTGGAAAAGGCATATTGCGTGTTGGAATTTGCTAGAACGCAATCAGCAACTGTTGTCCAACGATATTTTAGAACACGTTACCACAAAACGCCACCAACTAGACAGTCAATCTACGACTGGTATAGAAAATTCGAGACAGCGGGATGTTTGTGCAAAGGGAAGAACTCGGGAATACCAATCTTGCGGAAGCGACTCCACATGATGCCTTACAGATTACAGATGTTGCAGTTTCTGAGTGAAGAAGATAAGGTCATACGGCGTGACTTTTGCATCGACATGTTGCGACGATGCTGGTTTTCGTGAGCGCATCATTTCATTTTTGTGGTAACGTGTTCTAAAATGTCGTTGGACAACAGTTGCTGATTGCGTTCTAGCTAATTCCAACACGCAATATGCCTTTTCCACAGGATTTTTTGCCATTTTAGCTTTTGCAATAACAAACAAAACACTACAGCGTTACCAGTAGTAACAAACAAAACTTTGAGAGTTTCTTAACATACCTGCAAAATAATTAGGTTGCTATCTCTAATAGTTTTTTTGTTTTACAGGCAGTTGAAGCTGTGTATTTCTTTTGTAGTAACCCTGTATATATATGGCATGTTGTTTTATTTTCTCCGGGTGCCGGTTCTTACAATGTTGCTTATGTCCCAAACACATTACGTCTGCAATTATTATTTCCAAATTCTCGTATGGCTACTACCCGAAATTAAGTCAGAAATATATTACTCTACCTTTTATACAAGTAGTAGATATCTTGTGCAATGAACTAATATTTTGGTGGAGCAATTATTTTTTTCTCGAAAAAGTCTGATACCTCTGTGAAATACATAATAAATAGCTCCAAGGCACGAAGCTTACAAGGAAACTTGTCCTACCGCCCGACCGCTGCGTCCCCCATCTGTATCCATGGATGGGGTGCAGTATTGGAGAGTGCGTCATGGTCAGCGCCTCGAGTCCCCTTCCGGTCAGTTAATGCGGTCCTTATGACCTGGAGCCTCTACTTCTTCATCAAGTAGCCTCTCAATTGGCCCCCTAGGGACTTTACGAGGCTGAGTGCATCCCGGACCAGGTCCCCTAGCGGGGGAAAAACTCCCAACACCGATTTGGGCATCGAACCCAGGTCTTCCACTTGGTAAGTAGCCGCGCTAAGGAGACGACCGCACATATAAGAAGAAATGTAAATAATAAGTTTCCTTCCATCTGCTGTAAACCAATTAATCAAATATGATTTCTGTTATTTCTACACAAATAAAGTCACAAAATGAGTAATTTATTTATTGAGTTACCATTTACTTTGTGCAAATACTATTATTCAAATTCCTATTTCTCTACCTTTCTATAAGTTTGCTCCTGAGATAAACGAGGACTTGCAGGTACTTCCATTTACCGTGACACTTTTGTGGTTGCTGTCACTTCCGACTCTATTGAATTAGCGAGCACGGAATACACCTGCTATCTGCCTGGACTCAAGATATTAGGAATTAATATTGCAGCAGGAGTATCCTTGTCACTCTGTTGATCCATCAACTTCCCCTCCTTCATAAAAAGGTCAACTCACCATAGTAGATCTTACGGAAATACATATTGCAGTATCAACCACAAGTCATGTTTCACTGTTTGTGCATTAACCTGCTAGCAACAGAATTCTCATACCGGAATACGGGTTTATATTACATCTACTACTAGTATAGTAAGTAGAGGAAAGTATTTCAACCTGCCGGTCACCATGGCCGCGCTTGCTAAGGTGCCTCACTTTGGTGCTTCTTGGCGCTGGGGATCGTGGGTTCGAGTACCGCCTTGGGCATGGGTGGTTGTTTGTAAGTGTGTATTAGAAGCATAAACAAAAATAAAAATGCAAACGGTAATCAAACAGAAAAGCAAAAGAAACGATGGGAAAAGAGGGGGGGGAATTGATACCGAGATTTCTCTTCATCCAAAAAGAGCATTTTTATTTTTTCTAGCACGTACATATTACTAGGTAGAGAAGATATTGCATTCCGCCCAAAAATTATTTACCGAGATTTTACTGGAAATACACGTTTTAGTATCCCCTGAATCCAAAAAATAAAATTGAACTTGATATTTCGTTTCAGCATTTTCAAATAACACCACACAAATGCATAAATGTTAGGAGATAAACAAAAACTAATAACACAAAAATGTTAAACACAAATTTATTTCATTTACTACCATTTTTGTAGAGATAACTATTTCTGATGTATTCACTGTTATTGGTTACAGTTAGGTAGACAAAAGCTTACAATAAAAATGTACCCAGATTTCGTTAAAAAGACACAATTTATGTCATGTACAGTTTTTTTGTACAGCTAACCATTTCCGAGATATTCCCTATTGTTGGTTACAATTATAAACTTTTCTCAAACGGGAGGTCTCACTCATTTCCGTTTTTTTTTAACCTGGCCACAGAGACCACCAAATTTCTAGAATATCTGTTATAATTTTTGTATCGCTTTAGCCTGGGTATTCCTTTATTCTCTTCTCTTACAAGGAAATAGGTAATAAGACCCTTTCTGATAATTTCTATTTTGTTTAATGCGATGTAGATATATAGAAAGGCAAGTGAATGGGATAAATTAATTGTTTTCTAGAGATATATTAATGTTACATTTTTTACATATTTCGTTTATTTGAGAAATTGCAATATGATCTGTCTTTTGTGTTAAATATTAAAACCATGTGAGCTGCAATGTTTTTGTCCTAAATGTATACCCTTATGAGCTTAAGTTTTCCACTCTTTATGAATTCCATCAGTGTATTTATTAAAAAAATTGGAGATAAACTAAAAACTAGCCTAGACCTCAGTTTGCTTTTATTTTTTCGGTTAGCTTATCATTAACTTCAATTTATATGTTTGTATTGACATATAACCTTGAATAACCATTATTAGGTGTATTTGACAGCATCTCTTTTGTTATATGTACACCACAATACTTATTTTAGCCTTTTCGAAAGCTTTCGCTAAGTTAATATATCCGATGTTGGTTTTCAGTATTTCTGTGTTTCTGCATGATATCTTTTAGTGTGAATACTTAATCTATAAATGTCCTTCCTATTCTAAGTCCATTTTGTTCTTCATTGACACATATTTATTTCACTTAAGGGGACACCGAAGTCTGTTTTTCTTCAGCTTTTTCTTCTTGTTCTGCTTTTTTTTTATTTTATTTTATTTTATTTTTTTTTTTTTTGTAGCTTAACGGCATTTAACATTGTTGGTCATATTACAGGATTGTAAAACATTTGAGTTAGAGCTTTAATTTTTTTGCAGGCATTAGTAGCAACAAGCGAATAATCTGAACAATGTTAGCACTATATGAAATGTTAATCTGTATCTATTAGTTTTATTTATATCAATTTCATAAGCAATATTGAAAAGCTATGTTTTCTGACAGATATCGTACTGAAGCGTCGTTCTTTAATATCTCGGCAACAATTTTTTATTTTAAATTTTTCCATATTTGTTAGGTTCTTTTGAAAAACATATTTTATATCCAAAAGCAAAATAACTAAAACTAAACTAGATTACTTTCAAAATTCTAATATGTGATTTTATTGCACATATTTGGAAGTACGATGCGGACATTTTTCAGATGTGTAACAGAATTGTTTAGGGGAAAGAGAGATTTTGAATATGCGAAAATAAGAAAATACTGAACTAGGGAAAATGGGTTTTAAAGTTTGTCACACAGTATTATTTAGACAGTAAACAGTTTAAGAGGGCGTCCAAAACATGTTATATCCGCTCAAGAGCATCAAAAATTGCAAATATATACAGATATGAAGATATTCATAAAACCACACCCCAAATTACCCTTTACATGGGAAGATTTCGAAAATGTTGTTTTTCTCAAAAATGATCAAACGATTTTTATTAAAATAAGATGTATACCTTGAATTTTCTAGAAATAAGCTCTGAAGAACTCTTCATTTTCGACGATTTTGTATAACTGTCAAACCATAAGAGGTAGAATTTACCACACAAAAATGTAAATCTCGTCAAAACACACAATTTGTCATATACTTTACTTTTATATAAATATTTTTTGTTACTTGTTTCAATATTAAACCGTTTAAAGGTTTCTCAAACGATAAGTCATCTCGTTTCAACTCTCTTCCTTACTCCTGACGTTTGCAAAGAGAACCGAATTTCATTTGTTTTAGGTAGCAACAACTTATAAATGATTTGACTATTGCTTAAGCCTAGTGTGTTTCTTTGCTCCTCTTACTTATAAAAAACTAAGTAAGCAGGTCATTTATACTAATGTTATCTTTATTAGCAAGAAGTAGATAGAAGAATACGTTTTTTAAGAATAGTTTGTTGTATAATCGGTAGAGAAACGTATGTTAATGGTGCACATCATGATTTTTTTGGACAAAATTGCTATACAAAACGATTGTGGAAACAAAATTCAAATGCTTGTAGTAGAAGCAGGTTAATTAATTTATATTTTGCCAAACCAGCTAGATATAATTTATGTCATATATTTTTGGCAGAGATAGCTTTGTTCGAGATGTTCCAAATTATTGGTTTCAGTTTTAATGAACATAAACTTTTCTCAAACTAAATCTTTGTTTTTGTCTCTCTTTTGTTTTTCCTAGCAAGTAAAGAGAACCCAATTTCAATCGTTTCACTTAGCGACCGGCTTGTAAAAGATCTAACTATCGCTTTAGCCTAGTGTATTCCATTCTATTTACAATGAAGCAAGTAATAAGATAAATTCTGGAAATGTTTGTCTTGATTAGCATGACGTAGATAAAAGAGTAATACTTTGCAAGGAAGATTTGTTTGTAGAACAACTAGAAAAAGATGCGTGAATGGAACAACTAAAAGTGTAGATCCCGTTAAGACACATAATTTATGTCATATACGTTTTTCTTAGAGAATTGGCCACTTTTGAGATATTCTTTGTTATTAGTTTAGCTTTAAATTACCTAACGTTTTTCAAACCGGACCATGCAAAGCGTACCGAACTTCAATTGTTTCACATACCGCTTTAGCATAATGTATTCCCTTATTTCCTTCTACTTAAAATGTAGCATAAGACCAATTATACTAATGTTTGCCTCGGTTAGCATGATATAGATAAAAGAATCATCTTTTGTAAGAAAAATGTGTATTTGGAACAGCTAGAGAAAGTTAGGTGAATGGAACACATAAAATAGTTTGGATTCAGGGGCTCTCAATACATATATTTCCGGTAAATCTCGGTATCGATTTTTGGATGGAAGCATTACTTTCAATGAGCATAGTAAGTGTAAAGAAAGTAATGCTGGGACGCCACTAGGCAAAATATTGTTCATAAAAACGTAGTTTATCACGTCTTTTTTTCTTTTGTGAATGTAGCTATTAACCGAATTGTTAAATTCAGGCTGCCTCATTGATATTTTAGAAACATCAATATAACTTGGTATATACTTATGAGTAACCATTCACTACTAAGAAACGCAAGAAAGACGCAACAAACAAATAAATAACAAACAAAGTAACGGTTCGTTATGTTTGTATATATAGGAATATATGTGAAAGATACAGAGGGTCTTAATAGCTTTTAATAGGAATCACATAGATACAACTAAAAAGGTAATCGTGCAAAATGAGGCTACATTGTGAATTCTGAGTCAGACACTTATATTTACCATGTGTTCAAAGCTATCTATACCAAGTTTGGTCCAAATCGGCACAAAGATGCAGAAGTCTATAAACAAAATTGATGTCAGTTCACCCTGAAGACGAGGAAGATGCACTTCTTCGAAACGTTGGTGTCAAGCCAAGTTTTTACCTGGCTAGAAGCCCGAGAAGATTTTGAATTAACACGTCGCCAGGAAAGCTTTAGTTCTTATTTTAAAATTGATGTGTTCCATTCACATGACTTTCTCTACATCTCTGCAACAAATTATTGCTAAAAAGCTTATGCTTCTATTTACTTCATGCTAATCCAGAAATAATTAGCAGAAATAGTCTTGTTACTTTCTTCTTTGTAAGTAGAAGCGAAATAAGGGAGTACCATAGATTAAAGTGATAGTAAGAAGAGGCTATTCCCAGAGAATTCAAGATATACGTTTTATTTGGCATGTAAATGTATTAAATATAAAAGATTTAATCAAAATGTTAGAGCCATTTTGAGAAAATAAAAAAGTTCGAATTTTTTTTCCATTTAAAGGGAATTTAATGTATTTTCGTTTTTGAGCACTGCTGTCCACAGACAAACACACACATGGACATTTTTTTCAGAAATGCTTTATTTGGATTCAGGGGAACCCAAAACATGTATTTCCGCTGAAATCTTGCTTATCGAATGTTTGGATGGAATGCAATACCTTTTCTATACGCTATGTACATGGTACGTGTAGAGAAAGTAATGCGTTCTCACTTTTTGTACTTAGTACATAGTACATAAATAGAGGAAGTTTTGCACTCCACCCAAAAATTCGCTACTGAGATTTCACCGGAAATGCACGTTTAAAGCTCTCCAGTATCCAAAAAAAGAAAGCCTGTTCAGAAAAAGTTCCGCGCGCGCGCATATGTGCTTGTCCGTGTGTCTCTGAATACAATAACTCAAAAACGAAAGGTTGGTACGATACCAAACTTGGTGTTTACGTTTAATATATTCCAAGAATGCTACACGAAAACTTTGAGCAAAATCTCCGCATTTAATGCTCCTTTGCAGGAAAAATTTTCGAAAAATTTTATTTTCCCAAAATGACTAAAGATTTTGATTAAAATTTCGTGCATTAAAGATATTTACATGACAAATAGAATGTATATTTAGAATATTCAGGGCATAATCTTTGAAGATCTTTTCATTCTAATTGAAAGTTGCATTACTCTTAAACCGTAAGAGATAGATTAATAATTACTACACAAAAATGAGATCTCGTTAAAACGGACAATTATTTGTCATACATATTTCTTTTCCATGACATTTTTCACCGAGATATTCCGTATTATTGTTTTCACTTTTTAACTACTTAAACTTTTCATAAACGGAAAGTAATTTTTCGTTTGATACCTCGTTTGTTTTATTCCTTACCATGCAAATAATATCGAATTTTTATTGTTTCATTGTTGGCTATCACTTTAGCCTAGTGTATTCCCTTATTTCCCTTCTACTTAGAAGGAAGAAACTAGTTAAGAGCTTTTTGCTAATGTTTATCCCGATTCTCATGACGGAGATAAAAGGGTTGTCTTTTGTAAGAACAGTTTGGTAACTGGTAGGAAAGTCATGTGAATGGAACTCTTTAGATATTATATATTAAGTTTAAACGTCCATAGCGTATTAAGGGTATGTATGACTGAAATTTCATGAAAAATCACAAAAGGTCTACTTTTTTATTTTAATTCCAAAATTAATTTAAACATTCCTGAATATAAAAAAGGTATTATAGGCCACCAGACGCCATTTTTAAATGCCTTAACCGGAGCTAAAGCAAAGCATTAGAGCTGAAACTGTACTGGACTGGGCAAGAAAAACTTCGACAAGATCTCATTCGCATTATGCAAAGTAAGAAACAAATTAGTACAGAACAAAAGCAGCAATGCTAGGATAAAAGGACAGAAGCAGAGGAGAGGAAAAGGAAACCTGAGGGCCAACCTTCCAACCGGGTGTATTTAATAAGAGCCAGGCATTCAAATCTTTTCTTGCTTTCTCGCTATTGTTGTTTTCAGCATTTTTCGTCCTGTAAAATGTCCTTTTTTTCTGTACACAAATATTTTTTTTTTTTTTGTATATTTACACAGAATTACAATGAATAAGAATTGCTCTTGGGTTTACTGTCAGCTGCATTTAAGCATATGTTTTCCATTTTTAAGCGTTAAAATTATATTTTTACGACAAAAAGAACATTTGTAACTTTAAAAACTTTTGGAGCCAAACCGAAGCAGATAACGTGGAATCTAGGGTAATTTCAAAAGGTATATGTATTGTGAATCTAGGGTTAAAATATTAGTTCAAAATTTTAAATGTTTTTTGCAAGAAACTTTTTAAAGACTTGACAGAAACATAAACATATTTGACCATAACCTCCAAACCATTAGAGCAATAGGGATGAAATTTGCAAAGTAATTATATTACATCTGTGGTATAAATTTAAAAAAATCTAGCATTATTGGTTTGGACTGTGAAACTTGCAGTCGTACATGTCCTTAAAATTTAAAATGTATTAGAATGAAATTGTGGGTGTTAGAACTTGATGATTTAAAATGCTAAGTGAGTGGTGGTTTGTTGTGTGTTTAGGGGTGAGTGGATTGCGCGGGGTTCAGATCACGGTGCCCGAGGCCGTGCCGACTGGTGACCTGGCGCGTCTCAAGTGCGACTACGACCTGGAGAGTGCCGCCCTCTACAGCATCAAGTGGTACCGCGGGGACGAGGAGTTCTACCGCTACGTGCCCAAGGAGTCGCCTCCGACCCGCGTCTTTCCGCTGCAGGGCATCGATGTAGACGTGAGTAGCCTGTGATAACTTCTACCAGTGAACATTTTTATTGGAGGCTTTTAATCTCCTTAATCGTTTCATGTCTACTTTACTTTTAGGCGGCTGGGAAGTGTAAAATTTACTGTAGTATTCGTAGGCAATACTTTGTATAAAATCTTAGGGATATCTTTTCGTAAGCACCTTTCCTAAAGACCTAGGGAAAATGTTATAGAAAACTGTAAAAAGCACTCGCAGAGTTTCATCATATTTATTTTAAGTAACCGTTTTTTTTTCAAATAGTCATTATAAATATATCTGCTTTTAAGGGAGTCGTAATGGTATTTTCATATTTTTTTTCCATTTTCCCATTTTAATTGCGTATGAATATGGAATCTCCCGCTCATTTTAGTGTATCTTTCATAGAGGTACGCTAATTGTAAATATTTAAAAATATTACTGAAAATAATCCTACATAGTAATTTTTTAGATTATTTTGGTGAACCATCAACATCTTTGTAATAATTAATGCTGGATAAGAGCCCTTTTTCTTATTTAGATTGGAAATCTCTATTTTAACTATTCGCAGCATTGACATTGCGCTTATATTTTCTTCATGTGGGAGTTTCAAAGCACTGCGAAGTTGTATTTGGAAAATTAGGTTTCACACTCTTTTTTTTTAATTCTATATTTGAAAGCAGTTTCTGAAGAAATAAAAGTTTCTATTCGAATGCTCTATTATCTCAGAAACTAATTAAACTAATTAAACTAATGGCTGAACTTTGTTATGTATAGGAATTAGTTATGTTTTAAAATGTAAAAGTAATAATTTTCAATAAAATTTTAAGAGATTTATTTTAAAAAAATCACACATTTCATTCTATTGAACGGAAGTATTCTATTTTTCATCAATCAACAGTAAAATATTTCTGAATATACCCTGAAAATTTTAGCTCATTATCTTAAATATTTGCTGAGATAATGGGTCAAAAGTTAATATTGGCAAGATAGGGCATTTCTACTCTCCTTACCATTCTTTTAAATCTTTACAATTGTTAAATATTGATTTACAATTTGTGATTCCAGCTCGTAATTTACACATACGTTACAGGCAATGAAACTGGTCAAAACTTAGTAATAAAGTCATGTCTGATTATTCCAAGCAAGAATGGGTTTTCACAATTACCAAAATTTAGACTCACCAGACATATAGAATCTCCAATTTTACCCAAGCCGAAAGAAGCCCCACCTTTGTTTACCATACGCAGCAAGCTTATAAAAGATAAGATCGTCCCACGGCGATATTACCAGCTGAATGGACTGGATTCAGTGCCGCGATGGCTTGCTAAGGCAGCAGAGGATAAATTGGTCGCAGCAAAAGTCGCATACTAAGTCACTCTTGCTTCTGCGTAACTGTAACGTAAGTAGTTACCAACAGTGCAGTTGTTGTGGAAGGGGGTAACGACTCAAATAGAAAACAGTTCTGCGATTCCTTCTAATTTAGAATAAATATGGTCCATTGGTAATTCAAAATTCGGAACCTTTAAGCTCATATAAGTGTATTCTGCGTTGGTGTAAACTTTGAAGTTCTACACCACTTTTGCTAAAACCTTTTAAGGAACTCTGGGAATGAAATTTCAAATGTATATATTTTTATAGATATGAAAATTTAAAAAGATTTCACCTCTGTTATGCTGATATGAATATATGAATTTCATTCAGATTAGATAAATTCTTTGCAATTCATAAATTAAACAAAAACTGAGACCGGAAATATTTTAACTTTGAAAATTTAGTTTTTCAAAAAACTAAATTTCTATGCTAGGAAAGATATATATTGTACGATCTTTAAATTATTACAGAGCTCGATGCAAGGGGAGTAATTAAATGCTATTTCTTTATGGATGCCCAAATGTTCCAACCACCTTTTACTAGCAAAAATGATATTTTTTGTTTATTTTTGACCGATTGTAGTCAAAATTTCACTATTAGCGTCCCTTAAATGCTTAAAAGAAACTACTGTGCTGTAGTCCCTCAGAACCTTTATGAAGAGTCTGAGGTCAAGATATATAGAATTTGAAATCAGGAGAGAAATAGAAGCATCTTTATTTATCTTAACCGTGAATACATGCAACTGACGGTTAAAATAAACAGAAAAGGTATAAGCATTTATAATTTGTAATATTACAATTTATATTCAAAGTAAACCTAATAATATGCTAAATAAACACTTACGGTACAATAAAATACAATTATAATGAGTAAAATGAGATAATAATTCCAAAATGTTGTGTATTAGATTTATAATACACAAAATACAATGTGGCTCTAGTGGCAGTTTTCTTCCTAGTTTTGTCAATATAGGTGTCATTATACAGGGTATTAATGAACTATACCGAAATATTTTCATAGAATATGTAGATTACTTAAATAAGTAATTTGAAATAGTAATTTGAAATATGGAAATTTCGAAGTAATGGCTATAAGTTTCTGAAGTGCCAGTGCGCCACTGGCTAATTTATCAATCATAACACCATAAACGAAGGGACATATTACAGCGTGTCTCTGTAGCGTAGTGGTTATGATACTGGCTTTAACCCAAATTTACGTGTACAGTAGTGGTATTAATTCTGGGTACTTTTTGATTAACTTCAAATTACAATATTGCATTAAACTCTTATTCAGATTATTGTTATCTGATCACTTATAGTCAAGAAGGTTAGCACTATAAAACTTTTTACCACAAACTGGAGCTAATTTGGTCCTTAAAGGGCTAAATTTGTCCCAGATTTTGAAAATATACTCTTTTATAAATATGTACACACATTGTATCTTATTTTATATCATATCTGATGGGAAAATTGGAATTAGTGGTATTACATTACAAAAAGGAGCTCAAAATTTAGGGAATCAGACAATTTTAAGACTGTGACATTTCAACACCATGACCACCACACAAACACAAATCTTAAATGAGAGTTCCCCAATTTGAGCCCCTTATTATATGAGAGCAACAGCTTTTTATATATCATATTGGATGCAAAGTATTTAGTTTATATTCCATCCAATATGAAATATAATTAATTATTACTCTCTTGTAAAAGGGGCTCAAAATTGAGGAAATCTTGTATATTTAAGAGTATGTTGTTCACAGTATTGAAGTGTCATAATACAACAATTAATAGATCTCTACATATTTCGAGTTCTTTATTTTAAAATGCATCAGTAACTCCAATATTCACATTATATAAAATAAAATAACATGTGTATATTTATAAAACAATATATTTTCAAAAGTTGGGCCAAACTAGCCCAATAAGGGCCAAATAAGCTCTAGTTTGATTTAAAAGATTCAATAACATATTATGCTGGCACTTCCTGACTATAATGTATCAGATAAGAATAATCCTGGGTTAGTGTTTAATGCAATATTTAATTTGAAAGTTAATTTAACCAAAAGGTGTCCACACTTAATGCCAATAATGCCTGCAGATGTTTCAATATAAAATAAAATTAAAACTTTATTTATGTCAGTAGTATTTATTCAAATAATTTGGCAACCATCAGTACACTCATCGTCTGTTTCTCCAGTTAGGTTCGTTTCTAACTATGGTGTTAGCCGTTTTTGTGGTTGCGAGTAAGTTGTTCGGGGTTTTACCCTATGCCATCCTAGATTTTAGGTTAGAATTTAGGAATAATCAGAAGGAATAACAGAGCCACCACTCTACGTGGAACAAAGCCAGTCCTTTGTGCTTCCAACGTCATCCTGGGAGAATAGGATGAAGGGCGGTCAGATGCTGACGACCAGGAGTCTAGCAAGGTCGGGGCCGTCAGGATTACAACATGACTCCAATAATGACCCCAACTAGCCATGCCTTTTGTTTGTTTGCTTTTTTTTTAATAGAGTGGAACACATCAGATTGAAGTTGTGATTAGTCTGTTATGAAAAAATATTGCCACAGAAAATCCACTCTGCTTCTTCAATATTAATTTTTACTTTCTCTACTCGTACTATGTACATAGTTTATAGAGAAGGTATTGCATTCCACCCAAGAATTCGATACCGAGATTTCACTGGAAGTACATGTTTTGGGTCCCTCTGAATCAAAAAAAATCATGTGTGCCTGTATACCTGTGGACAGCATAGCTCAAAAACGAAAAGACCGTTGAATACCAAACTTGGTATTTAGGTTTGGTATCTTCCAAGGATGCAACACGAAACTTTTCAAGAAAATGCCCCCACCCCCAAATATCCCTTGCATGGAACTTTTTCGAAAGTTTTGATTTTCTTAACATTAGCTCTAACGATTTTGTTCAAAATATCGTATATTAAAAATATTTACCTGGGAAATCAAATGCATATCATGAATTTTCTGGGAATCGCCTCTGAAGACTACTTTATTCTGGATCAATTTTACGGAATCTTGCATAACTGCTAAACCGTAAGAGATGGACAAAAGCTTACCACACAGAAAATGTAGAGCATGTTAAAATACACAATTTATGTTATATACATTTTTTTCGTGGAGTTGATCGTTTTTTCAATATTCCTTATTTTTAGTTTCAGCTTTGAAAAGCGTATAATTTTCTCATACAGGAATTTTTCAACCCCTTTCATACAAACAAAGGAACGTTAGTGATATAGCAACCAGTTTTTGGCTTTCACTTTAACCTATGATACTCCCTTATTTCGCTTCTACTTACAATAAAGCAAGAAATAAGACTATTTCTGCTAATTTTGCTCGATAAGCATGAAATAAATAAAAGATAAGCTTATTAGTAATAATAATTTACAGAGATATAGAGAAAGTCATATGAATGGAACACATCGGATTTTTTTCCAGTTGCTGTATCACTACAATCTTGATTATGTTTCACTGTGGACTATCATTGAGTACTGTAGAATGAATCACTCTTCCAGTGCAAGTCTGTTGTTGCTGTTTTTATACAGTCTTTCACCTTCCTGCAATTTTAAGGAAAACATTTATTTTTACTCTTTACTTTGTTAGCTTTTAATATCCATTCTTAATAAGTAACTTTATTTTCATTTATTTGTTGTTTTAAATAAGCCGTGTAAATTTCAAATATGAGAACAACATCCTACACTAAAAGCAATATAAGAGCATTAAAAGTAACAACAATGAGTAGATTTTTTATGCCAGCTAATTAGTCTTATGCACAATCCTTTTGTTTTTATGAAGAAATTTAACATAGAGTTTTTTTTCCTTAGCCACATGGAACCTGGCAATGCTGAAGAGTGATCATTTATTGGTCTTAAACATTTTACATCTTGAGACTTGCATTGCACGGGTCGGATGGACCGATAGGGCGTATATAATATGTATTTCATATTTCACATTACATCTGTCACATTGAACTTTAATATTCATGAATTAATGATAGTTGATAACTGACAAAGAAAAGAAAAACACTAGCACCAGCAACAAAAAGCAGCAAAAATCATAAGAAGAATATGAAAGGAAAGAAAGAAAACAAGAACTACCCTGATGCAAACGCTGTTATCTGTAAACCAAACTCAATGTTCCCCATCTATGTTTGTCCCTTTTTTTTACACTACGATCTGAGCTACGTCACCTTTCGTAAAAAAATATAATGTAATCCATTCACATGACTTTCTCTACATCTATGTAAAAATTATTATTAAAAAGCTTATTCTTTTACTTACTTCATGCTAATCAAGATAAAATTAGCAGAAATTGTCTTATTACTAGCTTCCTTGTAAGTAGAACTAAAATAAGGGAGTGCTTTAGGCTAAAGCGATAGCTAGATCTTTTGGAACCTGTTGGAATATGAATGAAATGCCTTTGTTTGTATGGCCAGGATTTGTCAAATTCCCGTATGAGAGAAATATAAGTATTTTAAAGCTGAAACTAATAACAATGAATATTTCAGAAACGGCCAGCTCTACAAAAAATGATACGAGATAAAATTATGTGTTTTTACGAAATCTGCATTTGTATGCAGTAAGGTTTTGTCTATCTCCTACAATTTAGCAATTATGCAAAATTCAGCAAAATACATCCATGATAAAGAGGTATTCAGAGGCTATTCCCAAAAAATTCAAGATATACATTTTATTTGGCAATTAAATTTCTTTGACATACGATATTTTGTTTTCATGTAAAGGGTAGTTGTAGTGGGGGATTTTCTTGAAAAGCTGCGTGTCGCGTCCTTTTTTTTTTTTTTTCTTAGAGGTCCAGATCTGGGAATATCCTTGTCAGTCAAAGTTTCCCTTCTATATACGTAATATTCCGAAATCAGATTTGGCAAATATTATGATGTATGCTTTAATGCAAGGAATACAACACACCTATTCGATGCTCATGGGGAAAACTCTTACATTTTCTGTAAAACAGGATTTAAGTTGAGAAAAAGGTGTATCAATATCACATGACCTCAAGAGAAAAAATATAATTGTATATTGTTCCTGCAACTTCCTGAAGACTTCTGTAATTTAGCTAGGAATTTACAAAATGGAAGCTTTTGAGTGCATACTTTTTTTTTTCGTTAAATGATCAAGTTTTTTTCTTTTCCTTTATTCTTTCTCTTTTTGTTAACCTTGGATAAATAGCAAGTTTGGTATTTAAAGGTATTTTAATTCTTTACCTACGCTATCCACAGACACACACACACACACACATACACACACGCATGCACGCATACACACACCACACAGACAATTTTTTTAGAAATGCCTTTTTGGAATCAGGGGACTGCAAAACGCATATTTCCAGTGAAATCTCGACATCGAACTTTTAGATGGAATATAATACCTTCTGGCGCTACTATGTACATTGTATGTAAATACCTGCTAGAGAAAGTATAAAGGTACCAATAACTTTCCACTGCCATTTCCCAACTAGCAAGATTCGTCTGGCTTCTAACCCTTTCCTTGTGTTAAAGTAATGCAGCCAATACTTTGTCTTTAGAGGCACTCTAGTAAGGAACAGCTGCTTCAACAGTCCCACAAAGATCCAGAAAGAAATATTTTCCAGAGGGAAAATTCCATAGTTCTGCCGCAATACACCAAACACCATCGCCAAGAACTGCAACTCTGAAACAGATGAAGTAAATATAGTGAAAGACAAGATCGATAGATAATTCCTGGCAGAAGCGGAGCCACCCCACCACTCGTCCACCAACCTAGGGTAACCACGATAAAACGTATAGTCGGCTTGACCGGCACGATGGAAGTCTAATCTGGGATTTTCCGAATATGGAACTCACACGTCACCGGAAACCATCTCGCAAGGTCATTCTGGGTTTTAATAGATAACAGAAAAGCAAAGCTTCAGCAGCCAAACTTGTACAGAAACAATAGAATAACTGGTGGCTGCTTCCGGTATTGGCCGTGGTGTCTTGTAGTTCATGTTTTCACCGACGTTTCACACAACTTATGTTATGCTTCTTCTCTGGGCACTGCCGGTTTCTCTTCTTTTTGAGGGGGGGGGGCAGGAATAAAGGTTACAAGGAAAACAAGTATATAGGGAGTTTGGGAAGGATTAGGGAAGGGGAGAGAAAATGTGGTGGCTCTATTTAATGGGAGAACTGAGATGGAGTGAAGCCCGGTTCCGTCAAAGCAATCCGGGTGTGCGTGAGTGACTTCTATTTTGATCGGATGATCCGACTATTAGGTGTAGGTATGACGTCTTGACCGAAGCCCAGACGTAGACCTACTGATTGAGGTAATGCCTACCGTTATGGTGGCGTCTGGTGTTAGCGGAAGGCTGTAGATCTCTGGTGCAAAGCTTCTGGATTATCTGCTTCTGGCTGTTGGCGATAAGCTCAGCGACGCTGCTCACTACCAGCTAGGAGCCAGGAGTAGGAACTAGTCGCCCGAGTGTACTCGAGCGGGGGCAAATCACCACGGTACCTATCCGCTTTTCTTGCGGATTTACCCGTGCGATATAAAAGATGTAGTCTTATGCAAGCCTTTATGTCTGTGTCAAAGTAATGTGGGCAGGGTGTTTCGCTTGGTGCTGCCGGCGCGGGCTGGCTTACCTACCGGAGTGGTCACCCACCCAGAGAGAGACCAGGTCCGATGCTGCTTAACTTGGCCAGCCGCTTGCGGGCTGTCAAGTAAAGCAGTGCCAGCTAGCGGGGAGAACTGAAAGGATGTAGGTAGGGGGTGGGGGAAAGCCAGTGTCGCAGAATCCGGTCGGAGAACAACTTGATGGTCATCCATCCGAGCTGTGCCCGGGCTCAATGCTGCTTAACTTGGCGGGTGATACTATAAAGAATACTTTCGAGACGATCGGGAGTAAGCTGATAGATCTATAGCTTGACGGGAAGACCGGGTCCTTGCCGGGTTTCAAAATGCATACCACCCTCGCCTCCTTCCAACACGTTGGAAAGTGACGGAGGTGTAGGCATGCATTGCAAATCCGCGTCAGGTGGATTACGGCCTTTCGAGGTAGGTGCTGGAGCATAGGCACCTTGACGCCGTCAAGTCCAGGGGCTTTGCTGGGTTTTAGGTTTTTGAGTTGGGAGGCCACCTCTTTTGGGGTGATTAAAGGAATGCGAATCTCCTCGTAGGGCGGCGGGGGCTCCTCATAGAGGTAGTCTACCGTCGCTTCCACGAGTTCAGTAAAGTCCTCGTCCTGGGGGTCTTCTCGGGGTTCGAATTGAGACTCCAGATAGTCTGCGAAATCCATGGATTTATCCTGGGGCTCAAAAGAGAGTCTCCCACGGGTGCCATGGATGGGATGCTGGAACTGACTTTTATCTTTCCTGAGGGGTCGGATGATCCTCCAGGGTTGTTTCTCTTCCAGGTTTACATTTGCCATTGTGTGTTCCCAAGCCATTTTGCGGTGCGCGCGAAGCAGGCGCCTTGCCAGGGATTTGAACCGCTGGTACACTGATTGGATCATGGGATGGCGGAAGCGCTGCCTTAGTTTCCGTACGGTTGCCTTGGCTTTTAGCCACTGTCTTGCTGTGCGGCCGGCTTTATGAGTGAGTGGCGACCGCCTCCTGCTTTCTTATTGGTTCGTAGTTGCCGAATCCTGAATACCTCTGCGGTTGGTGTTGCTTGTACTTCCATCACTCCCGGACCGCTCTGCAATGAGGGTCTTCTAATAGCATTCAGTGGTTTACCACAGTCTCGACTTAACATGTTTCTTTCATTGAAGATCTTTATTCTTTCTCTATTGATTCTGTTGGAAAACCGAGCACAAACAGCTAGGACATTATCAACATCAATATGGTGCCCTGTATTTATTGAGTGTTCTACAAGAGCTAACTTTTCTGTTTGTGAATGTTTCATATGTCTTTTGTGTTCATTTTTTTCTTGTTCATATGGATCTTCCTGTTTGTCCAAATAGGACTCTTCGCACTCTCACTTAATCTTATCAACTCCAGGGCTCAGTACCAGGGTTGTCTTGTCATTGATTGGTCGTAAGATGGACCGTAGTATATGCCGGAAGCAGCCATCAGTGTACTAGACAACGATCGTGGAAGCCGTTACAACAATATAATAAATATAGGACGGTTCAGTAAGTACCGTGTTACGAATGAAGACAGCATTTTAATAAAAAGAAATATTTATCGATCAACAAAACCTCCTTTTAGATACATACAACTCTCCCAAAACTCTTACTACTTTTAATCCCACAAAAACAGGAATTGATAAATTCTGCGAAATACGCCTCCGTCTCGACGATGGTTTTGTAATTGAATCTAAATGCTCTTTCTGCGATCTATTTCTTTATGTTTGGAAGCTGGTTCAAAGGATTATGAGGGATGCAGCAATTCATAATGCAATTAATGCAGTTTGATGGCGACAACTCCGGATGAATGTGCATGACCATTATCGTGATGAACAATATTTTCATCTTTTCGAAACGGGCCAATAACTCACTGTAGTATTGACCAG